>CAEGAE010064909.1:0-74295 GCA_903067095.1 Girardinus metallicus | reverse complement strand
TGGGAAATATATTTTTTGTTTTAATATGGTTTCTGTAGGAGGACAAACATGACACAATCATTCTTAACGTTTTCCAATGCTATAAAAATGTGTAGAATAAATATAAAATTTCTACATTTCTGTCAACGAAGATTTGCGTCACAGTCTGTGATGTTTCTTTCCACTGGGGTCGGGAGGGGTGCTGGTGCCTATCTCCAGCTAACGTTCCCTTCTGTCGCAGGGCAACTCTGAGACAGACGGGCAACCAACCATGCACACACACACTCACACCTAGGGAGAATTTAGAGACCAATTAACCTGACAGTCATGTTTTTGGACTGTGGGAAGAAGCCGGAGTACCCGGAGAGAACATGCAAACTAACATGCAAACTCCATGCAGAAAGACCCCAGGCGGGGAACCGAACCCAGGACCTTCTTGCTGCAAGGCAACAGTTCTACCAACTGTGCAGCCTTGCGAACACAATATTAGCTTAAATTGTTATTTTCATCTGTCTACATAGAACTTGTCGCCATGTGTAACAGGAAAGGTTTTGGTCATTTCATATCAGCGCTGACAGCTTCTATGGTGTTATAGCAGCCTGTGATGGACTGCTTTCATTCCACTGATGATTCTCCTAAGACGCACAAAGAGGGGGTGGGGGGATACATTCGTACACACAACTACACACCAAGTTAGCCCTCGGTCATATATATTTTTGTATATGTGAGGGTGATGGTGGTTTGTGTGCGCAAGCATAGAAGAAAAAGGTCACTGGAGCTACCGCCGCCCCCTCCTTATTGCTCTCAAGGTTAATGTGGGACTGACTGACGGGGGGGGTGGGCATGCTGTTAGCAGATTTCAGATTAACGCCTACAAAATGCAGAGCTGATTCATCCTGGTGGCAACAGTGCATTAAGATCTAACAGCTTTATTCCTTAGTGTCAGTCACCCTTTTAGACAGAAGCTACATCATCATTTCACATTTCCTATTAACTTCTATTGTCTACACTCAAGCATGCTGTCCCATTAAAGGGCTAGGTGCCGCCGCAACTGCCTCATTCTCACAGGTCACTTAACAGTTCCTATATGTCATTACTTCATGTCAGCCCATTGTCCGCTAATTGAAATACCACCAGCGTTTTCCGAATGGTCCATTAAAAGGATAGAAGCTCCATTCCTAATTGTCACCACTGTGTTTGGGGCAAGCTTATTAATTCTCAGTGTCTGTTTGACGTTTGGCGTCTACGGCAAGGAGGGGCGGTGTGTGTGGGGGAAAAAAAATGCCACCGCAAGACGTGAACGTGATCGCACAGACATCTTACCTAAACCATTTAAAGCTCATTTACATGTTAATTCAAAGTCATTAAACAGATGCTCTTATCAAGTGCGAGGTAATGTATAGCATCATGCTCAAGGACATTTTAATGAGAGGAGTTGCAAAGTAAAGCAACCAGAGTCAGATTTTTCTGTTTCCAGTTTTAATTAGAAGTCACACTTTAGTTATTTTCTGTCCAATGTTGCTGGTTTTAAAGCATCTGTTTCATCTAATAATCACAGCGAATGGTGGCACAATTTGCAAAGTAAATCTAAGGCTGAGCCAAGCAGTAAAAAGGTAGTTTATTGTGAATCTCTCAACACTGTGATCGCAGTGAAAGTGTTTGGTAGAGAGAGGGACAGTTTTTGTCCTTTATCTGCTATCTTTTTCACAGATACAAGAGTACAAGTGATGCCTGTCAACTAGTCCTCAATCAATTTGCCAATCGATACTCATCTGCTTATAGCCAAGAGACAATTGGTGGGAAAAAAAAAAACGCTACTTGAAACAGTATAACCTGTGAGATTCTCACAGTATGACCACATTTAGTATGTTTTCTTTAGAATAGAAATGTGAAACAGGATCTACTTAATCTAAAACAGAAATACTACAATAATTGACAAAAAGCTTCTAGTTTTGACAGTGCATATTTTTAAAACGTTGGAACTGTTAACTGTTCCCTCTGACTGTGTAACCCACCTGACCCACATGGAAACTCCATTTTGAATCTACATGCTCAACCAAATGTTTTGCTTTCTTAGTTGTGCTTGATGTTAACTTGTTTCTTCCCTGTACTCAGAAGCAGTTTGAAGTCCAGAAAAATTGAACTTAAGAATACAGGAGTGTCTAACAAATCCCAAGTAAAAATGAACAGATGTGTATCTGTCAAGGGAGTGAGTGTTTGGTACAGCTGTGAGCATACATTGAGAATGTGTAGTTAACTGTCTGTGGAAAAACATCACAATATCTTATTGGTTTGGCAAGAGTTTGTGGTATGAGCACTTTGTTTAATGGATGGTGGTGTGCTTATTATGGATCTGATGACCAAAATAAACTAAACTGACCTCAGCACATGCTCAACCATCCAACTGTAGCCATGTGAAAGAACAAAAAATAGTAAATTCTTCTTTGCCCCTCATTCCTCCTGTTTTCTCTCCTCCCACATTCCTTTTTCTCTTAAAGGAAAGCAGGATTAAGACCAGCTACATTTTTACACCATTAGAAGATAGCCCTGACAGCTTATGGAGTCCAAGCATTTTGAAATGGGCTAAAAAAGGACACAGTCTTTGGATATTTGCATTCTTGTGCTAATAAGAGAAAGGATGAAAGTATTTAGATTCCCTGTATAGTAAGAAGTGCCAGTACAGTAACATGAACTTATATAAACACAAAATCACTTTTTAGTATATGTGTATAGCTGAAGAGCAATTTACAAGGTAACAGCTACAGAGTCATTTAGCTGTTAGGTTAAAAAGCAGGTTAAAACTTGCAGGTTAAAGATTAACCTGCAAGCTAACAGCTAAAGAGTAGTGGTTAAGGAATAACCTTGAAGATAGTGGCTCAAGAGTAACATAGAAGCTAACAGCTACAGAGTAACCTAGATGCTAGTGGCTATGTAATAACCCAGAAGCTGCCCACTATGGAATAAGCTAGAAGCTAACTTCTATAGAGAAACCTAGAAGATGGCAACTCAAGAGTAACCTAAAAGCTAGCAGCTATGGAGTAACCTAGATACTACAGAATAACCTTGAAGCTAGCGACTGCCCCCATGCTGAGATTTGAACCAAGGAACAGTGGTAACAAGTGCTGCACTGAGTAACCCTCAAGCTAACTGCTAAAGGGCAACCATCAAGCTAATGACTAAAGAGTAACATACAAACAGTGAATGAGGAAATGATGAGCTTGTGTCTGAAGATACTGTAGAATACTGGAGCTTTTATGGTACATGCTAATATAGCTACCATTCTTTGATGTAAACTTTACTTTGTTTAACATATTAAGAATAAATCATTCTTAACCTCTACCCATATTTTGCTTCTTCTGCTGTTAACAGGTTTACATTCAGTCACTGTCTAATCAGACAATTACAAACACTGCAAGGGATTTGATATTACCAGTAGACGCTAAACAAACACCACTAGGTGCTTAATGAAGCACAAGCTGGTGGTGTCCTATCAGATCAGGGATAAGTATAAATATTGTATTTATTTGGGGCTGATTTGTTCACTCTTCTATCACCCTACATTTTCAGTGAGGTAAAGGTCGTTTTTTATTTCCACTATCTCCCAAGCATGGAGAATGCTTTCAGTTAATAACACTTTTTACTTGACATGTAGTCAGAGTGTAATGAGATCTTGCAATAAAAAGCCCTAAAACACCTGCAGTCAGACTTTGTCTGGTGTTGTAAAAGTGATTATGATGTGCCTGGTATATAATGGTGAATGTTTTACACTTACCACCCTACTGTGTCTCTGTTTGAGACTCTTATTTTGAATTATAGAACAATGTGTTCTGTTGTAAAGCTGCAGTGACACAGTTAGCTAATAAAAAGTACTCTTCAATTTAGCTGATAAGACATGGCTAAAAAAGTATTGAGGAAGCCTCCACCATGAATAATCAATAAACACTGAGAAAAATCAGCTAACTAGCTTTGAAGCTTTCTATTAGCGCCAAATTAAAGGGCTGGTTTGTAGAGTTTAAGGAGTTGGCTGGACTGTGTTTTATCATATCTGGTTTAAATCTTAATTACTTGGAATAATCATGAAATGGATTATTCTATTCTCCTTGTGAAAACAAAAAAATAGTACTTTGTAGGATTTTTAGGCATTAGGAGCACCTTAGAATTAGACATGCATAAAAACTTTTTATGAACCAACCATCACTCAAATTGACTGATTGTTCTGCTGATTTTTTTATTTCCACAGTTTGTGACACATTGTTGGTTTTCTTAAAAAATTTGGCAAAAGTTTTGTCTCCTTCTCATGAACCTGAAATAGTGTACTCCCGCATCTAAATTCAGAATGAATTCCGTTTTGATGAATATTTCTTTAGGTTGAAATATGGAAAAAAAAATCCTAGAATTATTCATTTATTTCTTTTTTCTTTCCTGTTGTTCCTGCTCCACATTGTAACTTTAAAATTGAGCTACGTATCAAAGCTTGTTTTTATTATACAACTAGCAGCCTACCAAACTATGAAGACGAACCCATTCTCATTCTTTTTCTTGCTACATAAGGGATTTTTTATCTTTATCTTGCTAATTCTTTTTCACAAGCTGTTTTACTGGGGTAAATCACATTATATTAAACATAATGGAACAGAAATAATTCCCACAAATTTATAATGGAGTGGAAGTACAATGGTATCATAAAAGAATAATTTCCAACATCCATGTCTTTCTCACATGAAGATACTCACATAGATCATGAGTTCACTCTACTTGGTGACCCTGTTGCTAAGCAGAATATGACGGGAAAACAGAATCCAGCTGTTGTTTTTACCTTTTCTGCTTAGTTTCACATGTTTCCCGACTTCCAGATGGACTGTGGATTTACATGTACAATTTATTGTGGATGCATTTGGCTTATATTTGTTCCTAATCTTGCAGCTTTGGCATTTCTCTGATGACCTCTGGACTGCTCAGCTGCACACACACATACACGCCAACACCCATGCAAGCACGCAAACACGCAACATTGGATAGCTAATGAATGTGTCCTAGAAAGGTCGTAGCTGTTGACCTCCACTTTATAGTATTCATCCGTGTCGGGATTGACCTACATACCCTGACCCGCTGTTTTATATAAGCATTAATACACATGAATACACACGCAAACGCATAGTGACAGTGCTCTCAGTGATCTCACTCTGACCCACATACTGCTACTGATGGCCTGCGTAGTTAGCTAATGGCATCGGTGGTGAGCTGTAGAAATATGCATTTTCTTTTCAGAGGAAAGAACGGCATACAGCATGTGGGGGATGTTGAGTCCAGCTCGGTCAGAGGCGTTAAATAAGGAAAACAGCTCAGTAGGAAGCAGCTCTGGGTGCCACCATGTGACTTTTGCGTACTGCAGCTTGCATGCTGTCATGGTAATTTCATCACACATTGACATGTTAGTACAAAGTGTGCAACTTCTGATGCTTTTTTTTTATTATCTTTTTTAGGGATGTTATTGTTTTGAACCAGAACTTAAAAGCAATAGAGAATACATGACACAGAGATGTTATGGAATGTGATTCATTGTGATTTTAGATGATAGACCAACTGGAAATAACTCAATATGTAATGTTATTTACTCATAAAAAAACATACTGGATATTTTCCTTGATTCTTTCATGCATGTTTGAGAAATCCTTTAGTCTCCCTGGCAACTATTCAGCTGTGCAAAAACGCCTGGGTGGACCTAACTCCACCTATGATATGCAGCTCCTGCAGTTTCCAAGCTACCACCTCACACAGAGCAGCTAGTCTTAGGACTAACTCAGTCCTTCAGATTGAGTGAGTCTGAGCTCACTCAGCTCCTTCAGATTAGCCAGCTGCAATTGTCAAACACCTGGTGGAACTGCTTATTAAATAAGCTACTTCTCAGGGCAAAACTGGTAAAAAAGCCATTATGAGTTAAGAGAGGAGCCATGTTGTGATGAATTCCTGCAGGTGGATTTTCAGAAAGAGCAGGAGTTTTTGAAGAGACAGAGAACCATTTTCAAGGCGCTAAATTACAAATACAATTTCTTTTAAGCCATATTAAATGTATATAGCATTGTCATAACAACTGATGGTAACAGTTACTTTTTTGGGTAACACTTTATTTAAAGGGGTGTGCTTAAGACTGACATGACACTGTCATAAACATAACATATGTTATGAACATGAAGGAGTCTTTATGAATGTTTATGACTAGTGTCATTCGGTAAATAACGACACTTTTAATGCAAAGTTGTATTAAAACTTGCATTAAAAGTGTCGTTATTTACCGAATGACACTTCATGACAAGAGTCATAAACATTCACAAAAACGTCTTCATGTTCATAACAGGTGTTTTATATAATGTTTATGACGGTGTTATGTCAGTCTTATGATGCGCACCCCTTCAAATAAAGTGTTACCCTTTATGGTGCTATAAAATTTCAGTATGTTCCTGGAAAATATAATACTGCCCTTTTAAAGAAATAAAAATATGGAGTTTACACATTTTGTTTTTAGACCTGAGACCCCAAAACAAAATTTTATGCAGAACAGATGTCTGACATTTATCGAACACGTCTTACCTGTAGCCATATGTCCATCAACAATTTTTTATTTTTTTACATAACTAGTTGTGCACTTTAATCTGAGTATAAAAACAGGAACACAGCAGACATGTCAGGGAGGAAACAAAATTGGTGATCCATCACATAAAATCTTAATAAAATACATTATTTTATACAATGGAATACATGTATTGTATTAAGTTAGTTGTAACATGACAAAATGTAAGAAAAATCAAAACAATCCAGGGGTGTGAATACTTCTGCCAGACATTGGGGCAGTTTGCCACATAGCAACACAGTGTGTCACAGGTATACGTCCTTGGCCTATAATTCAATATGGTGGTACGAAGTCATTCATCACTAGTTTATCCTGGTGTCCTGGAAGCTTTTATAAATGACTGTGCCAGGGCGGATGATAAAAGCCGTGCGCCTCTCTGTGTGAATATACTGATGTACACACAGTTGCACTCAATAGTGAATTATTCAGCTAATTGAATTTAGCTCTCTATAAACAAGACTGTAACATGCCCCATGGAAATACAGTGACATTTATTCTGGTGAGTGAGGCTGGCTTTTTGTTCGCAAACACACACACCCTCTGCATACATACAGTATTTGACGGCCGCTTATTAAAAGCTTCATGCTGGCAGTTGGAGAACGTAGACGTCAATACATAAACACGCTCCTTTTGTGTTCTTTAACGCATACTGCAGAATACCTATTGCACAGAAAATTCTCCTTCTTATTGTATGGGTATATTGATGTGTGCAGTTCTCCCTTCTTTATAGAAATGGTCTTGACATTGAGGTTGACTGCAGGACCCGGAGGGCGTGCCCACTCTTACGACCAGCTCTTGTTTGATCCTTAAGCAAGCAAGTGGTGGTATAAACAGGAAGGGGCCCCTGCGCTTTAGTGCGTCATCCGCTCGTGTCATTGGATCTTCTGTGTTGGAATGTGCTGGAGTGTTTCACATAACATTGTCAGCCAGATATCCTGGATAGGTACACAAAGGTGACGCAGCCGTAAAGGCCGACACACACGCACCGTGATTGTGTGAGCGACCTGGAGGAAAAACAAAAGCTCTTCTTTAGGCGGGTTGTCGTTGGTTTCCTTCAGGAGGTGGGGGAGTGATATAAAGGTCCGGACCCATATCTACAGTATGTTCATGCATAATGAGGTGTGGCAGCTTAAGTGTTTTGACTATAAATGTTCTTTTTGTGGGCGTGTGCGTGTGTGTGTGTGTGTTTGAGTTTCTCAGGAATATGGACTTAATTTCTGTTGGGCCTCTTCCACTAACTGGAACCGGCTTTGAGGAGAACTGAGGTTGCCAGTCTCTCTCTCTCATACACAGGCACACACACAGAGACCTGTATGCAGTGGATAGGGCACACTCATCTCCCTGCATTCATACAGAACAGTCTATTATGTTGTCATCCAGAAAAAGGGTACTCTACCCCCTCCAATTATTACAAACTCATCCTTCCATTTAGAAATAGCCTTTACTCACAATGGAGTCCAACTAATTTGATCCATTATTGAAGTACAAAAATAAATATTAAAGTGCTATTCTTTCTTCTTCCTTTAAAGAAAGTCTTCATGATGGAGTCCTTTTGACTAATTGAAGCTCAGGTTCTTAATGGTAGCCTCATACAAAACATTGATATCCTCTGTGGTTTAAACATGCATGGGCCAGTAGATTTCAACAATGTCATGAACTTAAGTAAAAATACCAGGTTTTAGCGGAATTATAGTATTTAAACAAACATGTCAAATAGAATTACATCCGCATTAACATTGTTATTGGCCAAAATTAGTGCTTACAGATATTGGTATCTGTCTGATGAGTATAACTGCAAACTATGAGCAAATTATGTTAATTTTTTGTGTTTGCTGTATATGTTTGGTCATGTGACAGTGAAAGAGTTGCAGCGCAGAATTGTGGAGTATTTAGCTGAGGGTTGCTTTCCGTAGAAAACTTCTTCTGCTCTCTTATTGGAAGGACTTTACACAACAGGGACGGTACAGCTCAAAATGGTGACTGGTTTAGTTTATTCCACCTAAAATACTCAAACACACACATAACAGTTGTTAGTCAATCAACACTCCAACTACAAATCCAAGAAATTCAAAACAATGTCAAGTAAAAAAAAAATTTATAACTTATATAAATTTGAACCTAGCATTTTTTTTTAACTTTGGTAAACCAATATTCGGCCCACACGTTGCTTGACCTGCAATTTCTCAAACATAAACCAAATAATTGTTTTCCCTTTGGATTCTATGCTCTCATCATTTATTCAACCGAAAATGTTAACCTTATAGTTTAACCAGCATAAATCTTATGCTATTAGATTTTTGGGGTATTATATTGATTCTCAGGTGGTATTTTATATGGCAGAGTCTTGTTACTTCTGGGTAGTTGCTTGATTTCGGTGTTTTGTTATGTAGTCTCTGCACCCCGTTGTGTCATTAATAGGGTCGTTGGGGCCACCAGCCACTGCTCTATGTCTTCTTGCTTCTTGGTATACTATTTCCATACTCTATAAAATTGGACTTGTTTATGTTTTTCAATCTTCACTACAGACCTGCACAGTAGTTAGTTCCTAACAATGCAGCTAATTGGTTCATAAGGGAACACAGGAAGCCTACCTGCCAAGGTGCTGATCCAACAGGAACCAATCCAGTTAAGTTGCTTAGGGGAGCTAATTAGTGCAGCACAGTGTTGGTTACACTAGTTCACCGAACATTTTCCCAACTATCCCTGTCCAAAGACATGGATGTTGTTCTGTCTGTGCAGAAAGAAACAACTTGATGCTAGTGAAGACCTCAGCCACCCGCTCGGGTTTGGCTAATGTTTCTACAAATGGATATTTAACTAGTTGCAATGTTACTAACCAGGGTTTTATATAGGCAGTTTGTATTTTTTCAGACCGATGAACCAAGAGGCAGAAATGTCATATTTTAAAGCTTGTTAAAATAGTCTACTGGATCCTCCCCGCTTGTAAAAGCTCAGCAGTCTCAGTGGTGGGTGTGTTGTTTGTCCGTGCTGCAGACTCTCATCAACACCCGTAAACTATATGCTCATCAATTAAACACAAGTAGTGATGTTTGTTAATCACTGCTTGTAAAAAAGAAACAAAAACTACAAACCACATGCTGGATGTGTTACCGGGACTGCTGTTATTTGTTCATTTCACAGGCAAATACAGCACTACTACTACTGTAATAAAAATAATACCTAGTAATTACTGAAAACTGTGAACAATTAAAAAAAAACCCATTACTAACTATTCACTTTGTTTTAAAATGTAGCTATTAAAACATTATAAATAACTTATTGCTAATAAACTAGAAGGATACAATTAAAAAAAATTAAGAATGTTAAAAGTTTTTATTATAATCCTTATGTTATAATATATATATATATATACTTTTTTTATTTTTTAATGGATAGCTCTGGTAACTGAATATGTTGCATGTTTAACTGGTTACTGTAAAGTTTGTACATGCATTGTTGCTTGTCTTGTGCATATGTGTTGCCCTTTGACCTTCTCAGTTCCCTATTAAAGCTGGAGACGGGTATCAATCCCCCTGAAACCATGGAGGGATGAACTTGTGCAAAAAAATTCTCGTTTCATATTGTTACATCCCTACTTAAATGATCATTCAGCACATAAAATGAGAAAACGTTGCGTTTTAATACTATATTTGATGTAATAACACAGCTGTGAAAACTCTTGGTGCCCATTAAGGGTTGTGGTGGTAAACCTAACTGAATAATTTAGACACCAGTGCAGAAAGTTAGTCTGCAGCCCTGACTCAAGTCTGCAGTGGGAGTATTTAAGATGTTTCTTCTTTTTTTTTTTTGTAAGTTTCTGCTATACTATTTTCAATTTCATAAAACCTTTTTCAGGTTTTGTTGAAGAAATGTGTCTGAAAGTTTCTTCCTGAGCCTTAAGAGGCAGAGCTGCCTGTGAGGAGGCAGTGTGTGATTATTAAGAAAGAACAACATGCACTGCAGACCCCAGACCAGAGGAGGCATGACTCCCTCACCACTGAAACCTCGCGGCTTTCTGCTCTCCGCTGCGTTTACTCTTTAGCTCCTCCTCAGGTTGTCTGTTAAGTTCGCTCCTCGCCTGATTCAGCACCACCACACTCCAGGTCCCGCTCTCACCTCTCCCACTAGCCGCCCTCTTTTCTCTTTTTCCTGACAGCGTCACCCCATCCCGCCACATCCCTCTCACTTCGCTCCTTTTCCTCTCGTCTCCCTCTCACCTCTCCACTCTCTCCATATTTCATATTAAGCAATCTTTTCCATGGAGCCAGCTGTGTAAACAATAGGGACCAGCCCTTAATGTTTTCTCAGAACCAGAGAAAAATGCAAAGGGGGGGGTGAACATAGATACAAGGAGCTCACTGCGCGCCGTCCACAACATGATCTATGGCCCTTTGTCTCCCTCGTCCCCTTCGAGCACGAGTGGGATTCTCCAGGCAGATTTGTTGTTTTTTGTGTGTGTGTGTGTGTTTGCAAGAGTGTGTGAGGGTCATGCATACAGGAGTGTGTTTATGCGGTTCACGAGAGCTTTCTGTTACCATAGCCTCCCGCAAATATTGACTCAAGTCGAATAGCTACAGTGAGTAGCTCAGAAAGCAAACGCTGCTTTCTATGGCTGGACAGATATGCTTGGAGTTTTGTCACCAAGTTCACTCTGACCAGAAATAATTAGGCTTGCTCAATGCCTCGAGTTCACAAGTTCTCCCCACTACTTCCTCTGATTTATGCTGACGATTTGTAGGGCCGCTGAGAATGAACCTCAGCTGTTTGTCGTATATTTAGGAGATTCTGCTGTTATCTGTCGCGCCATAATCCGTCTGCTTATTTTTCCGGGAGCTGTTTTCTGTTTAGTTTTTTTGTACTCCAATCATCATGGAAGGTAGCATTTGCTCTAGAAGAAATACACTCTTCCTGATTTGGTTAACCAGACTTGGTGCAATAGGTTTGCTTATTTGTCTTACAGAACTGCTACTATATAACTTTGCATTTAGAATGATCAGAATTTTCATGACCGATTTCCAGTCTGCTTCTTTTATGAAGCTGTTTTACATGCTGATTCCGATCTTAGCTGATTAGTTTTTCTTCAAGAGCTTTAACAGAAGATAAAAGAAGCAAACTGGAATATATTTTCAGTATTTTTTTTCGGTAAGTCATTATATTGTTCTGAGGTGATGTCACACTGTGTGTGTGTCAGAGCAGACGCTACAGAGCAGGATTTACTATCACCCTAAAACAAAGACAAAATTATTATTTATCTTTTTAAACTAACTTTAGCATCTTATTTTAGTGATTCGAGTGACAGTCTGTTTGTATTGATCAATCAGCATTTTCAGTGTGTATCTCCTAGAAAGTGTGTTTATTTGAACCCTGTTTCCAAAGAGGTGCCAATTTTTAAATCCAGCATGACATGGCATGACAGGAATGGAAAGCCAATACAGGACAAAGCAGAGATACTTTGCTTAAGGGATGCACCAATAAATCATCTGGCCGATAGATTGGTCCCGATTTCCTTAATTTTGGGAGAACAGTGATCGACCGGTATTTTTCAGATAAAAAAATTTGGTAAAAGCCAAAATCAAAATCGGCAGGAAAGTCTTTTTTTAAGATTTGTAATCTTTTTGGCCTTGCTATTATCTGCTTTAAGTCTTGCTCTCACTCGAAGCTGGAATGAACAGGAACATGTTTCTCATAAAACAAGCCGCTACCTTTTAAACAGCTTCTTATATTGTCTAATTCAGCTTGAAACATCTTTAACGTCTTGAAAAAAGCTTTGTGTTTTTCCCTCAGTAACAGTGTCCACACTGAAGACTAATGTTGCTTGTGTGACCTGTATCGCCTTAGAAATTTTTTATTCACTGATTGGAAAAAGATGTTATTTTAACAATCAGCTTACCAGGCTGGAAACCGACCACATTCCGGCCGACTTCTCAGTGCATCTCTATATTTTGTTTGCAACAATGTGCACCTTCCCAGGATTGGATTGTGTCTTTACGGATCATGTAGGTGGGCAGATGGTCTGGTTCTGCTCTGACAGACACGCTCGGGCTCTCATTCCGCGCCGGAGAAGCAAACGCACACACTTCCAGTGCTCATCCTCGGGTTTATTTTTTGCAGGTGCTGTGCTTGCTGGCATTTGAGATAATTAAGGGCTGACCTTTCTGAGGTGAGCAGAAATGTCACCCAGCCTGCTCCTCTGACAAGTGGATTCACCCAGCAGGGGGGGCCTTGGCAAAGCCACTGAGGATTCTCACAACCTTGAATGTTCACTTAGCACCCTTTAGCCTTTCTCAGCTCCATTCTTGGGCTGGCATTGATAAGTAGCTCCCACCTTTTGCTCTCTCAGTCACAGTGTCAGACTCCTGTATCGTTTCAGGAGGAAGAACCGCTGAGTTGGAAGTCTGAGGAGGTCAGACAGTCTGAAAGAAGTTACCTTACGCTTCTAGTTGATGCTAATTAATGCAGTTTAGAAAAGACTACCACTACCGCATGCTTTATGCTAATATTGTAATTATGTAGCGCTTAACTCACCCAGCAATGGCATTCAAGACACTTTAGTTACCATTTTCTTCATCTCTGTGTTCCAAAAGACGGCAACTAAACCGGATCATATTCTTTTGTCATGTTGAAAAAAAACAATACAACAATAAAATGCTAAAATTCACATCAGTTTTAGCACAGTTTCCCATCAGTCTGAAGCGGTTGACATCATTTTTTAATGATTTTTACTTCTCTGAATGGCGATTTTAAAACTTTCAGTAAAAGAAAAAGAAAAATACATATTCCAGAACATTTGGAAGAAAATTAGAATAAAGTTGAATCTGTTTCTTCAAACTACAGCTGACATTTAACAAATGTGAACTCAAGATTTGAAGTGCACTCAGTCTCATGCTGCTTTGCCAAACTCTAAATGTATTTTAATTTAGAAGGTAAACACCCACCACTCAGACAAAGTGCAGTCCTGCTGAATACAGGCTAGGTTTTGAGATGGAACTCTAAATATTTAGGAGTATTGCTAAAATTATTTTAGCAATACTCATTTAAAATTAGTTAAAAAGTCAACTCTTAATAGATTTAAGTTAGTCTATGCTAATATAATTATGTAGAGTATTTCCAGGTTATGTCTATTTTCCAATGACATCTGACTTTAGAATATCTCTTAAGATAAAACACAAAATTTTTTACTGCAAAAGGTCAAATAAAAATGTTAACTGGGAAGACAATATATACAGATAACAGGAAAGATGGAGTATAATAAAAAAAATGATGCATTCGTGAATATAATATAACATAGCTCATCACTATCATCCCTCTGTTTTGGGACATTGCCAACATATCCATCTCTTTCAGGATCCAGCTCACCTGCTCTCAAATCTGGTGAATATGATATTTTGTGAATAACTGCGTACGTTACCTCAAATTAGAACTGCAGAGAATTCCCCCGTTCAGGTTTAAGCTCCCTGCGACTTTGACATAAATTGACCTTAACTGAAGTATGAATTTATGAATGCTGACAAAATCTCTCACAGATGCCTACGTGGATAATGTGAGGAAGTGGTGACATTTCATGTGCAAAAGGTCAACTGTCAGCTTCATGGTGACATGGGGATGTTTTGCGCTGCCACTTTTTCTGGTTGAGTTCAGTAGCAGTGGGGAACAGAAGGAGACACGGCAGCGGCGGTGTTTCAGTCGGGTTCGTGTCGTAAAAGCTCGTGTTGACGTAACTCACACCTTACAGCTACGGTCGACTGGTTAAGTTTTGTTGAAGGAGCACCACACAGATGACGGATGTTTTCATTGGTTGAGTTTTTGAGGAAACGGTCCATATTTGGTCGTGTTGTATTTGGATTGCATGTGTGGTCCCAGGATTTACTCTGGTTTTGTGCGTTTACACTTTCTGTCCTTATAATTACTTAACAGACAGAACGTAACATCGTTTATATTTCTGTATTTTAATCCATGTGGTACTTGGTTCTGAACTGCCCTGATGACGTCCTGTGCTACAAACTTGTCAAAAAACCCAAATCTACCAATAACACCGTTCACCTCTGGAAACACGGGGCTATGAACTCGTAATATGCAGTAAATGCAGTGAACTGGATGACCCCTCCTTGAGGGCGCAGGGATGATACGCATGTGTGATCGAGAGCATAAAACTGGCACACAGGCCATGCGTGACTGCCCACACCACCCGTACGCTCAGCTAACAGTATGTTTATTTCATCCTGTGTGGATTGTGTACGTTCATTTGTACACACTGTATTTTTTTTTTCCCCCCTGCAACATCTTATCTTACTACTGACGTATTTATCAACCCGCGCTGAAGTCCTCATAAATATTGGAGAGCAGCACGCTTGAGCGGCTTCCATTTCGTGACCCGCTGCATGTCCGCACCGGGTGGCGGTGACGTTTGAGGAGGGACGTCTTTCTACCAGCCTCACTGACTGACAGTCTCTGAGTTGAAGCGACGACATGGAGTAGATTTGCTGGCTTTTTTTTTTTTTTTTTCTCTCTAAAGTTTAAATGTGAAAATTCCAAGTTGTGAGTTAAGAAGTGGAAGTGAACACACCACCTTGCAAAAGAAGTTTACTTTCCCATCAGGTCGGACCAGCTTTCCTTACAGTGTCTTTAAAAACTATTAGCGCCTCTGGATGATTTACCTTTGTATTGCTTTTACAAATCAGTCATGATCAGCAAAATGTGACTTGTTTTGATAAAGGAAAGACAGAAATACCCCAACTTTTAATGTTGGGGTATTTGTCATAAACATAAATAAACTTGTCAAAGGGAAAACTGATTTCTTAAAAGAATGAAGGTAATTAAATAAGAATACTAACAAGATAAATGATTGCATAAATATTCACCTCCTTTATAGGGGAGTTACTTTGTATTTTCACAATGAGTGGAATGTAGTGAGTGTGTCTCAGTGACTGTGGTTTAAACACACCTGTGTGTGTGTGGAAGGTCCATTCACTGGTACATCAGTTTTTCTGGCTACCATAGATTTTTTTTTTTTAAAGCAATAAAAGAATAAAACACCCAACAGGGGGAATACTTTTAAAAGACAATGCATATAGAAACAACAGGTGCATTGTTTTAGACATGAAGGCATCGACCTAATGTATTATTCCTCCCAGCTCAGCAGATCCAGTTGTTCAGAAGGGAATCTGCTGCATTCAGGTTCAGTGTGCACCAATGTTGGATAGAAAATACACGTTTCTTTAGTTCTTTCTCTTCCTGATCACTTTTAAACTTTGCTCATGTATCCCTCCACACACTGATCAGTGTGTACGTTCCCATGTACTGGTCCGTGTGTGAGCGGAGCTCCTCTGCGTGCCATGCGTTCTGCAGCTTCCCCCCGTGGCTGCGTTTTGCGTGTGGAGCGCTCGCCTGCCCTGACCTCGCACTGCCATTTCCTGTCTTTTTTGATTATTAATTCAGTGTTTGCTGTCATAACCCATCACAGGCTCTCATGCCCCGTAACCTCTAACCTTTCCTTCCCTCTGCCTGCTATATGCCAAAGAGAGTTAAGTCCAGCTGACCCAGATTGTTTATTTTTATTTTGCCCCTCGCTGTAAGGGACGGTGTCCGTCCCCCGAGGAGACGCCCTCCATGCGCCTCTTTGCGTGGAAGCTGTTGAGATGAATTTGGCAAGTGCTAAGAATTCTGTTTAAATCTTTAAAAAGAAATATATTAATGATGCGACTCCAAGCCTGGGGGTCTTTTTTACTTTTCTACTTCATTGCATTTTTGCTTAATCTGAGACTGCTTTTGCTCCATAAATGTTTATTTTTATAGTACAGAAGCTCGTTTGTCAGCTGTGTATTTTTTTCTTCTGTGTGCACAAAATGGCAGCAAATAGGAATGCTCGGATATGTTCATGGTGTTTTTTGGTTGACCTATCAAAAACAAAAAAGTCTTTCTACATTTTGTATTTTCTTGTTTGGCAAAAAATGTGGGCTGCAATAAACAAATTCATGCACAGAGGCACCTCCTACTGAGAGTAGTGAGGAGAATCATCTATATTTACGCGTTAACATGCATATTTATAGTTTTATTTTGGTTGCAAATACCCTGCAGAGTTATATTTATGTCAGAAGTTGGAACTTGGTTTCTGGGAATCCCGACGCTTCCAAAATAGCCATGTTCCAATTGCAATCAGTAAAAACGGTCTGGCTCCTTGTAGCATTTAAGTCAATAACAAAGTGTGGATGAGCATCTTTCGCATTCAAACTGTGTAGCAACACTTTACCCAGCAGAGGGAAAGTGTCAGATTAAAACCTTCAGAAAGAGTAATACAGTTTTTCGGTTGCCATCAGTTCATTTAAAACTTAGTGCAGGAGGACAAATTAGAGTATAAAAACAAACACAAATAGTACAGCTTCACTAATTAACCAACTAATAACAGCGTTTTGTTTCAGAGGTGGCGAAACTTTTTTAATTAGGCCCAAAGTGTCAAGTCAAAGGCTCTTGCCAGCAATAAAATGTTATTTTGAGAGGGGTGAGAGTGGGGAGGGGAATCAAAAAATGTTTTACCTGGTCAACAATTTACTAATCATACAATATTTAGATGGAATAAAGTAGTCACACATTTTATTGGAAAGAAATGTGCAAATCATTGTGGATACCCTTCCCACGTTTGCCATATGAAAAGAACAGCATCCAGTTTGTAAATCATTGCAAATTAAATAACAAAGAAATATGAGAGAAAATTAGTATTTGCTCTGAAAACAGAAGATGAACACATTATAAATAAATGAAATAAAAGCAGATCTTGGTGCAACAAAATCTGCTTTTTCTTAATGTGCTTTTAAGTAAAAGTCAATGGACACTGACATTAAAGAGAATGCAAAAAGTGTTATTAAAAGTTGAGTACTTTGTTTCCATCACAAAAAGATTACAATTTTGCAGTAGTAGTTCTGCGCTAATTAAAAATAAAAAATATTAAATTAAATCGGTAACACTTTATTTGAAGAGTTGTGCATTACACTGTCATAAACATGACATAACACCTGTTATGAACATGAAGGAGTCCTCATGTCTATTTACAACTGTTGTCATGACGTGTCATTCAGTAAATAATGCCACTGTTAATGCAAAGTTGATACTTTTAATAGAAGTTTTATTAAAATTTTAATAGAACTTTGCATTAAAAGGGTCATTATTGACTGAATAATGGAAAGTTTATACTTTAAATGGACTTTTAATGCAACTTTATTGCATTTTTGCACTGAAAGTGACATTATATACTGAATGACACTTCATGACAACAGTTGTAAACGTTCATGAGGACTCATTCATGTTCATAACAGGTCTTATGTTTATTACAGTGTAATGTCAGTCTCATTGCTCAAATGTGTATCATTCATAAATTCCTAAAGAGGGCCAAACAGCTCTGCAAGAAACGGGGCAGAGAACCGGCAGAGTGGGCTCAACGGACGCAGCTGTTGTGACCGGTTTGGCCTGGAAGGAGGATGTGGAGCGTTTGTTACCGCCGTTGCCCAGTTCCAGTCTCCCGTGTGCAGTTTTCACAGCCGATTATTCACATCATCAGTCTTACCTTGCTTCCTCCCAACACGGTGTGCTCTGTCTCGATGCGACCATTTTCCTTTTATCGTCACCTCTGGCATGGTGATTAGGTTCATTCTCCAGCTTGTGGAAATGTTAAAATGCCTTCTTTTTTTTTTTTTTTACCTTTTAGTTTCAAACATGAATGAACTCCTTCAATAAGAGTCCTTCTGAAAAGGACTTGTGGGATTAATTAATGTTCAGAGTCTGAGATAGAAAAAGAATCCTTGAGGCTACTCCTTAGTTAATTATTGTTTTGTAATCAGGTACTTCGATGTCAGAAATCTGCTTTATACATATAAGAAAGTCAGGATTTAAACAAATTTTCATCATTATTTCATGACTGTTTTATCATAATAAGGATTTAGTTCAGTTGTATTTTTTTGTATCAAATCTACTGTACAGTGACCTTGATGTAAAAACCTTGGATGGAGCGTAGTGTTGCAAAGCTTTGGCAGTGGCACTTTCTGCTGCAGCATGTCTTCCCCAACCTGACTGCTGTGAGTAAATGAAATGGGACGATGAGTTCACTACAGCAGAAGGACGACTGGTGTAAGTGCACTATGGTGTAAGATGTCACCCATCATCCAAATTGCCCATTCCACATTTGACAATGATGGTACAGTTGACTGTCCAAGTTTAACGTGTGGGTAATTCTCCCACTCCAACAGTAAAGTACCTTATGAATGTTCTCACACCAGTTCTCTGTTTGTCTAATTGGCATTTTGAGCCAAAATACTAACCTGACGGTCCTAAATTCACCTGATGATTTTAAAAGAGGGCAGTAGTAGGAAAAATACTCAACTGAAACAAGGCTTTTGTTGGTATATGTGTGAAAATTTATATAAAAGATGTGGCTACATTTGTAAGACAACTGCACATCAGGCTTTATGTAACTTCAATGTACATTTCTTTCATGGTGATGCATTTAATTTTGAACAAATTTGCAGTAAGGACTCCACTGAGGCAATGTTTTCTAACAGTAATAGATATTTTATATCATACAGTCAGATATAACACCATAAAGGTGATTTATACGATGTATTAGCCGACTGGATAGGTAAGAAAATGGGCTATGAAAGGAAATCACAGTAGACCTGACTCGTGGCTTTAGAATACACTGTAAAAACTCTCATGCCAATGCATTTCCTCCTTTCAGCACGCATTTCCCAAACAAAGCAGGTGAATGTGGGAAAGTGGCCTTTTATATCTTTGATAATGAGCAAATTAATAATTCAAATGAATGCAAAGACTATAAAATGAACTCCTCTGAAAACAACTGCATCCTTATTCAGAATGAAGTGGAAATGCATTAATATTTATCATTTCCTCATTTCCTGAACCAAAGCTGAAGGCGTTTCTGTGATATTCGCTCTGGCTTTATTCTCCACCCGTCTCACCTGTGGTACGCCGGTGCCGCACATGCTCCATGCAAGTGGGAACAGGCCGACCTGACCCCTCCTGCCGTGTCCCCATGTCATTCACGCTAGAGCGCCACATTCCTGAGCATCCTGGCTCCTGCAAAGACACATTTCTCCCGCTTTTGCTTCTGTGTCTCTTAAACCTCCCGCGCCCCCCCCCAAAAAATAACCTATCACACTCTTGAATGTTTGGCAACGCTAACATCCTGTTTTGTGGTAATTGTACTCCTCGGTCGCGTAGCTGTCAGTGCCCCTGCGTCCTGTTCCCGCTTTCTGCCGTGATCACGGATCTGTTTTGCTCTGGACTCAGAAGCCAGGCTCTGGCGGTTCCCAGAACGGCACCTTGGGTCTCACCTCCCGCAAACCGGCGTAATTAGCAAAGTTTGCCTTTGTGCTGCCGTCTCGGCTTGTGTTTTGGCTCGCCTCCCACCGTGTTTGTGGCCTGTCACCGTTAATGAGCGCGCGCAGAGCTGCAAGGAGACATCACACACCTCCAACTTTAACACTCCATTAGATAATTAAGGAGGATGGGGTGTTTTTGTAACATTTCAGCTGAGACATTCCTATTAATTAGCGTCAGAGGAAAGGAACAGTTTTGCTCAGGCACTTTACTACAAAGGGATGTGATCTCTACCTTGTCACTGAAGCACTAAATGATCTCTCCTCTGTTATTTTTTTTATTATTTATCTTTCTAGAGAGACGCTTCGCAACCCGCAAAGAAGAGGCCCGACTAAGGAGAGCAACTCTTCCATGGCATCATGTGACCTGCACATTCCCTCGGCGAGCTCTACGTCGGAGGAGTGAATTGTGAAAGCATCCCAACCACTAGCAGCCCCCCTATCACCACTATCGCTGCTCCTGTGCGCTGCCATCAAAGTCTCGTCTTCGTGACTCAACTTGCCTCTTTTTCTCTGCCTTCGTCTTGAAGATAAAGAATGGCTGTGCTGCTTCCCTGCCCCTCCAACGCCTCCTGTAAATAAGGCTTTTTTAGCTCATCGAACAATTCGTGAGAAAGGAGGCATAAAAGAGCTTTTTATATTTCTGCTGTGTGTGTCTTTTTTATCTTTTTGTCTGCAGCAAGTCAGCCCTAAAGACACACATACTTACTAAACAAACAGGGTTTTTTTTGTCCTGCTGACATCTACAGGAGGTATTTTCTGAACTTTTTTAACCTTAAGCGGATTATTTGACAAACCTTTACCTGGCAGTCCTTTGGAATATCTACTGACGGAGCTTCTCTATGGGGGATTAAATCATCCCAGGAACCCGTACTGACTCCTGTTTGGGTTGGCCGCATCTTAACCAGGGGTTCATTCCGTCACTGAGCTCTGTTTGTGGGTGAGCCATCATGGCCGGGAAGGGCAACCCGGTGCCAGGCGGACACCTAAACGGCTTCCCCATGCCCCCCTACTCCTACTTTTTCCCCCACATGCTGGGGGGCATGTCGCCTCCGGCTCTGTCAGGACTTCCCATCAGTGGATACAGCACCCCCTCCCCAGCAAGTAAGTCAATTTTTTCTCTCTTTTCATCTGCCTGCTGGAGGTTTTGTGTTTCAGCTGCGTTTTACAGTCTAAAGTGCAAGTTGCTTCTTGAATGATAGCAATTGCTGAAGTTGTTTAACTTTCTTTGTGTGTGGATGTGTGTTTGCGTGCGTGTGCGGGGGTGTGTGTGTGTGTGTAGCATAACTAGAGCAATGGGCGGTGCTCCTTTGGTTTTAACACCATGACTTTCCAAACAGCCTACTTGCTACGGTTGACAAATATTACAATAACAATATCGGTTGCTGTATATGGCTGTTTTCTTCTGTCATATCTTTCTCATCTGTTCTTCTGCCACTCTGTGACCTTCAGCATTTTGTGTTTGGTGTTGGCTTCTGCTGCCTAGCAGCTCTGCCAGCTAAATATAATCTTACATTTTACATTCTAATGTAATATCTCTTGGACTTAGGGATGCAAGTTGTCTGATCTTATCAATCAATGAATAATTAATTAATAACCAGCCATTTTCTTAAAAACCTGAGTTTTCTGCTTTATGAAGAGGATTAACTGTCTTTCCATAAAAAAGGGCAAAGTTTTTCGGAGTATGCTGGATGAAAAAAAGAATGAAACATAGTGAGAGTTAATGAGCTTGTTGAGTGTTTGTATTTCAAAACTGAATGGCATAAAGTGCATTTTGCATTCCTCCCTGGACTCTGTTGGACTGTTTTTCTTTCCAGTTCTGGTATGGCCCTGCCATCTTCGTTTTTGTTTCAACTGGTTCCGCTTAAGATTGACCAGCGGTGCCCTCTTCTGGATGGTGAAAGAAGGTCTAAGCAGAGGTTATTAATCAGTTGGACCTAATTGTAATCTAATAAAACTTTAATCAACAATTACTCAATTATTATTTATTTGTATCCCTAATGGGAGTATATTAGCCAACAAGCAGTCCTTTTCTAAATGAATGTTGCACACACTGAGGATGATATATTCACATTATTTGTGCAGCCCTACAGCCACCTCTCTGTCCTGTAAACAAGTTGCTGTCCTGTGTAGCAACAATAATGTAATGACGGCCAATAATGTAATAATGTTGGTCATTTCAGATTTTATAAAACCAGTAATATAATAACCGGCCAAAAATGCCATAAAGGTTGTCAGACCTTAAGGCTACTGAGCGACACTCAAACCGGTGCAGAAACCCAGGACCTTCTTATTGTAAAGCCACAATGCTGACAACATGCAACCACACATCAAGTCAAGTTTATTAGTCTAGCACATTACAGCTACAAAGCAGTTCAAAGTGCTTCACACCATAAAAACTTAATGCAGCAACCAATAATGAAACAAGCAAGTATATCCACAAGTGTTCTGTATTTACTAATTAGGTGACTTCTGATGGTAGCTCTGGATTTTTTTTGTGTGTATTTGCATTGTTCTGGTCACAGAGTAAAATCCCAATAAAATACTTAAAGAAAAAGTGAAAAAGTTGCGGAGGAACTTTATGTACACTTTAGTAAGGCACTGTGTGCTTTAGAGCCTTCTGGTGAAAGAACACTTTCATCTCATCCTGTTCAGATCATTCCTGTTTTGAAAGATGTGTGTGTGTGTCGGTAAACAGAGAGAGGCACACAAACACACAGAGCCGCGTCGCCTCCAGCACTGTCCTTAATTTACAAACCCACACACACATCAGCTCTCAGACACACATGGAAATTTCAGCAGAGATCACAAGGAAATGAAGCGGGACAGTCAGACAAGCGCATTGTTTGTTTGGGGAACACAAGTTTGGCAAGTGGTCCTAAAATACATTTCACAAATACTCTCATTGTGGCTGATGGTCACGCAACAGCTCCTTTCACACAGGCTGTGAAAAGCTGTTGAATTGACTTGCAAAAAAACAAAACCCAACAAAGACAAAAAATGTCAAACCAGGTGAAGGCTGGCTTTGAGAAGAGGAAACCAACTTTTCTGCCATGTGTTAACACAGAAAATCTACATATTGGTAATTAGCACATTTATTTTGCCATCTATTTAAGTTGAGATTTATCAGAGCAGAAGGTGCGTGTCATGTTAGTTCCTGTTGATTCACTGCTGTGTAGTCTTAGCAGAGCATCACCAGGTTCCCAGGTTAATGAAATGCGGGAAAGACAGCTGACAAATGAGCTGGAGCAAACTTTTTCAAAAATCTCCCATCTTGAATTTCAATACTGTAGTAGAACAGGAATTAGATGACCAGTTTGTTGTGCTCATATTCGTCTGCGTTATATGATTTTTTTTAAAGATGTGGTGGAGTTATCTTTCATTTTCTATCATTTTAAGCTGCTTTGATAATAGAGTACATCAAGAAAAGCTTTAGAAGTCCAAATTCCAAGTTGGAAATTTGGCTTTCCCCCATCAATGGCCTCAAAATCCAATATGGCTGCTCTGCATATTAAACTTAATGATGGCCACAGTAAAAAAAATAAAGAAAAATGTATTTACTGTTCCAACGTTCTGTATTAAATCTTTTACACAAAGGCTTATACAACCTCCTTTATAAAACAAAAACAGTAATACCTCGGCATTAACTTGGATTACTAGCAGTTAGCCGAGTTGCTCAGGGTATTAATTGGCAAATGCCGTTTGTTTTTGAACCACCGATTGAGACCCAGGAAAGCATTGATAAAGGAGCTAAAGATGCAGATATGGGTGGATTGTGCAAACTGGAGCTGACAGACCTGTCCTCCCTCTTACAGGTTCACAGGAGGTCTTTTATTTAGCGTCTGCTGGAGCTTGCATGTGCAGCCAGAGATGAGGGGAAGTGAAGAACAGTTGGTGCCCAGCCCTGTCACTCCCACTTCCCCAAATACCAAACACCCCGTCTCACTCACAAAGACTGGAACTCCCTTCGGATTCCTCTTTTCACACTGTCGCGAGCGCCCCGTGTGTTTGTGTGTTTGTCTTTGTGCGTATCCAGCAGTGTTTGCCTTGCAGGGAGGCAAGATTTCTTCCCTTTTGCCTGGACAAACATTTCCTGTCTGTAAACACTGGAGAGCCAGGGACACCGCGGCTTCCTGACATGCACGAGTGAGCGCTCACATTTACGCACATGCACAACATAAACACAATCTTTGCCCTTCAGGCTGGCTCACTTTCTCTCACTCCTGTTCCTCACGTGCGAATAACTGCAGGCACAATTCACACTTGCTCTCTCTCTCTCTCCCTCTGTCGCACACACAGAGCAATCGAAACACACTCCTTCCTCCTTGTCTCCTTATGTTAACTGCAACAGAGTGCTTTCAACCCTTCCTTTTCCTCTTCCTGTTCCAGATTGTATCTCTTTCCCTTCCTCTTGCTTATTTCTTTCCCACTTATACACAAAAACTGCTGTCCAGTTTTGGCAGAAATGAGGAGAAAAGATTTGGAGGGATGAGGAAAATGGTTTGATACTTGAATAGAGAGGGGATTTACAAAATACCAGATTGAAGGCGCAGCAGTAAAGCAGAGTGCTTGATGAATTTCAAACATGACAGAGCCTCCAGTTTAGGATTAATGCATATGATGGGATGTCTTTACAGCCATCACTGTTATTCACCCTGAAGATTGATTTTTTTTTATTTATTTATTTATTTTCCCTCGCTGTCATTGTTAGCTCTTATAAATCCATATGTAGTTGAGTGGTGGGAACATTGATATTGTATTTCTACAAATTTACACTGGCAAGCTGAGCAGTGATTAGATAAAACAAAGACAGTGAATGGAAGCAGCTGAAAGTCTCACTTTTCTAATAGTATACATTGTTTTACTCGTGACAGCCTACCCCGTAATGTAGTAAACTTGTTGTTGACGTTTTCTTTTCATGAAACCTTCTATCAAAACAGTCAAAATCTTATTCAAAAATTTTCTACAGTTAGTTTTATCAGGAAGGATACATGATGAAAAATAAAAACTTGTACAACTTCAGATCTGAGAAACTTTATGGTCCTGACGTCTTTTTGAGCAGACCAGATCACCCTTAACACACCGCAGTAAAATTTACTTCAGAGCCATCCTGATAATTGGAGCGTCCTTAAGGTTGTTGGATGGGGAAAATTGGGACAAAAATTGTCATAAAAATCTTGCAATGTTAACTAGGGATTAAGAAACATCCCTAGGACAGGTGGTTCCCCTTTTTGTGCGTAGAGCAGCCTTTGAAGGAGAGTAGGAGTGCTCACTCTCTATCTTTGCATATTGCCAATTAGTGGCTTAACATCCCTGTTGTTCTTATTAATCATCATTCTCTAAAGTTTCACACCACACATCATCCATATGTGGTCGTTCCTTTCCATTTTTCTGAGGTTCGACTCTAACAGCTCTGTTAGAAAAGGCTGAAAAATTCCGTTCTGTTATATAATTTAAAGTTGCTTTTTAGCTTTAAAGTTTTTCTGTCTCCACACTTTGATGAAAGTCTGAAACGGTCTTAAAAGTGGTTAGAAACACGGAACACACATTTCTAAAGGCCAGTCTTCTTTAAAAACTCAAAGTACTCACAATTAAAATCTCGATTTGTTGACCTCCTTTTCTCTCCTCCTTCACCTCTTCCTCTCTAAGCTGTTGACCTCCTCTATCTCAGCCGCTTTCAACAAACCACAGTAGACCAATTATTTCGACCAAGCCAAGCAGAAGGGTTAATCTAGCCCTAAAATGCACTGTTTTCTCTCCGCCTTGAAGCCCAACCTCTAGGGCTGCGTCTTCACATCACATTATCTGAGAATCAACGGGTTAGGCTACTCATTGGAGCAGATCAGCTGAAGATATTGATATTACATTCATCGCCTGCAGCTTTATTAGTTAGCTGAATATTATCAGCAGATTGATTCCACCCGTAGACCTAAACATGCACACACCGCAGTGCTTTAATATCCTCCAGTGCTCTTTACTTGCAGTTTCACACACTGGAATCCTCTAAACTCTGCTCATGTGAAGATGTTGAACTATTCAGAAATGGTATCGATTGGAGCTCTTATCACAAAGCAGTCCGCTATCCGTCAAGCTGCTCTAGCCTTCCGCTGATTTACTAGGCGAGTGTCATTACGGATGGTAACAAATGGAGTCGACTTGCTACCTGCTGCATTGGCGGACTAATTGGTTTTTACCCACAGAGGCCGCTTGTTTTACCAAACACGGTAATTGTTTGCTACAGGCTGCGTTTTCCTCAGCCACCTGCCACATGAGCGCCATCTCTGCTGACTTATTAAGGCCTAAAATGGCATTTATGAATGTAGTACGAGGGCCAGTAGCAGAAACATGCTGGTTTCAGACTCCAACAAAGCTTGTGTTTGTGTCTGTGTGCTATCTGTCCCATTAAGCTGCCTGTGGTGAAACATATAAACCGCGGGTAAATGTGCATATGGTAATTTTGGGCAGAAGGAGTGTGGGGGTGCACGTGTGTGTGTGTGTGCGGGTGCGTGCGCGCGCGTTTGTGAGTGTGGGGGGGTGCGCTTGTGTGTGTGTGTGCGCTGCTTTTCGAGGATGGACAGGTGGTTCCTCACTGCCTCGGTGGTCTGCAGGATTCAAGAGAGCAAGTTAGTATGCTGCCAGGGTGGCAAAATGAACCCCCAACAAAACTCCCTTTTTTTTTTTTTGTTTCTATCTCATACTCTTTTCACACAACATGTTTGGTAGAGAAAAGGATGATGAGAGTGAAAAGCATTTTAATTTTGGTAGCTATTGTGCGGCTATGATACACACTACCAGGTGCCAGGCTGCGTTTAGCAGCATCAGGAATCCAAACACACTCTGCAGCCTCTCTGGGGAGCTGGTTGTCATCACTGGGAAGTCATTAGAGGGGTGCCAAACTCTGCCACTTATTAAACATGGAGTGTTAGACATTTCCCGCACTGAAGCGCAGCACTTCACCACCAACTTAATGACCTTATTAATTAATTGCTCTGCAGTGGAACGAGGGAAAAACATGAACACGTGAGGTTTGGTGTTTGGACATGTTAAAAGGAGCCGCCATCGCACGTTTCAGCTTCATAGATCTTTTATTTTTATGTCTTTTCTATTTTTTTTTTTTTCATGTACTGAGGTACATGTTGCATACTTTCTATACACTTATTTATGAGGCAGGTTTATTTTAACCCTAGTAATGGTAGGAAGACTAAGGCTGCAGCTGGCGATTATTTTAGTAATCGGTAATTGTATCGATTATTTTAACGATTAATTGATTAATCGCATATTGACACATTCTTCAGATTTTTCATTTAACTACCTAAGCCTTTTCTATATAATATTAAAAATGCATAAAAAAATACACAAGAGGAATAATTAAATAAAAAAAAAACATTTTATTGTTTAGAATGCAGTAACACAGCATTCCTTCTACACTTGATTATTTGTAGAAAATGATGCATCTGCCGCTAAAAAAATACTTCTAACATCATCATGCAAAAATATTATCCTTTTCAATACAATGTAGGGCTAATCCGTTGATTAATTTTTAGATTAACCGATTGCGTAGGAAAGATGCTGAATAGGGGATACATTTTTTTTTTTTACAGAATTTGAACCAGGTGAAACTAAAACTGCAACTTGAGGAGTTTTACCTTGAATGCAAGAAATATATATTTTAAGCACAGGTTTGGCTTAATAGTGCTCTGACTGTGTCATTTCCTCAAGTGGTCTTTTTTGTTTATAGTTTATCGATTAGTCTGATTAATCGTTTCACCACTAATGTAGAGCATTGGCTGATTGCATGTATCGCTAGTGGCGTAATTCAAATACAGCTTGGGTAAGATGTTTGCATTCAAATTATGACTTAATTTTAACCTTTTCTTATGAGGTGGAACCATTATATAGCACACCCTTCACTGGAATTGTATTTTTCCAACATAATCTAGCTGGATTTTTGACCACTCTTCTTTTCAAACTGTTAGAATTTGTTTAGGTATGGTGGTTTCCATACAGTTTGATATGGGAACCACCAGAGTCCTTGGTGAACAAAGTAATCCTCCATGTTCTTATTTTCTGTTATTATTTAATTGTTTTCTTTTAGATTGTTTTGCAGTTTTACCATTTATTATCACACAGTAGATAGTAGTCTTTACAATTTTCCTGTGTGCTCTATCTGCGTCAGTCATGTGCCAGATTTATTTGCTTAAAAACAAACTCATTAAGATCCGTTTACTCACGGACACCTGAATTGTTTCGGAGGATATGCCGGGCGATTGGTTCCAATTTCTTCTGCGTCCTTCCAGCTCATTGAGCAGGCTGTATGAACTCGCTGACGACTGTTTCTAGTGCTGATGTCAGAATCGCGTGTGTTTGAATGTTTCTACTACATTCATAAATGACTTGATGACATAAAAGGTCAGCATCCCTACTCACTTATACTCTGGTAATGGCCTGGAAGAGGCTTCAGTAAACAGATATTCAGCCATTAAGTGCGTAAGTCCTTCTTTGTTCACCTCTTTTTGTTTTGTTACTGACAATGAGTGGCCTTCAGGGTTTTTATTGGGTCTTAAAGTCAACACATCTCTAACTCATTAAAAGAGACGCACCAAGGACACTGAATTGGAGGATTTTCAGCATGCTTGGCTCTGACCGGTGACCTTATGGACAGATATTCAAAAATCTTTTTCCAGTCATCAAACTTACAAAAGCTAAGCACTATCAGGCCAGACCAGCAAAACTCTTTGGTGTGGAAGTTGTGGCTTCTTTTAGTTTGCCAAGTGTTTTAAGTAAGAGGGTAGAGATGTAAGGATGTATTCACACCAGTCCTGTCCAGTCCCCTTCAAATAAACTCTAGTTTGTTTGCCTAGAAAGTCTGGTTAATTTGGGAAGGTGTGAATCGAACTCTGATGCCGACCAAAAAAGTGAACTCTGGTTTGACTAGAAACCTGTCAGTGTGAAAGTGAACTGCGCCAGCTGAAAATGTACCAAATGTTGCTACTCTGGTCCCCAATCGAACTGAATCTACTGGACTAACGGGGGTGAAAACTGTACAAGATGCTATTTTGTAAAGACACACAGAGCGAGAGAGCAAAACTTTTAGCAGATAACTTGAAAGCTGAACATAGCACTGTAAAGTTTCTCTGTTCCATTTCTCTGTTGCTAAAGACAGTTAGAAATGTTAACTCCATCATTACTTTGTTTTAAAATATTAGCAGTAATATTACAAGAACTTTTCACGTACATAATTAATAACCTTCTCACTGCATAAAAGCAGTTCTTAGGGTATATTATGCACATGTCTTCACTTTTCCTTGTATTTTTCATATTGACTGAATGAACTTATTAAGGCTCAGAGTACTTGTAGCCGTATAGTGCTGGGGAGAAGTGCAACAGTGAGCACTGGAAGCATTCGGTATAGATGTGACAAGAGTGGGAGTAGAAACACACACACTTGCACACACATGCGCGCAGAGACACGAGCTTTGGCAGCAGCTATGCCCTCAACCATCCTCCTGTGCCAAAATACCGGCGAGCTCCACTGACAGTCTCCTCTCCTCCCTCCCAGCTTCACTTTCCTTCCCTCCTTCCATCTTTCTTTCGTCATACCTGCAGACCCCACAGTCTCCTCATTACTCTCTGTGTCTCTACAGACCCTCTCCTCTCCATGGTACTTGACAGGGCTATTATTACCTTGGCACCAATTTATTTGCAGCCTATTATTTTCCATTTGCTTTGAGGAGACCCTTGGCCAAAATCCCTGCCCACAGGTCTCAGTCCCAGCCGCAGGGTTTACCCCCCTCCGAGTAGCCTGGCAAATCTGATCCACTCACACTTTTCATTCTTTTTTATCTCTTCCTCTCTCCTCCTTTCTTCTCCTTCTCCTTCTTCTTCTTCTCACATTCTTTCTACAGGTTTTCCCTTCCATGACCGCTTATGCAAATAGAGGCCCTCCTTTTCAAAGAGCTGTCTCTCCATAATCCGATGGATGGCTCCATTTCCACAGCTCTACGCTCACACACACACACACACAGAGAGAGAGAATCACCTACTCTATCAGGAATACAAGGACACATGCTGTCTCTCATAAACATTCACTGATCCACACACACACACACTCAGCAGACACGATGCCCTTCTCTGCAGCAGCCATGTTATATTTTGAGCAGCCAGCGCTCTAAGCAGTGGTTGGGCCATAACGACTTAAAAAACCAGCAGGCTGTCGCCAGCAGCCACGCAGCACTCAGTTGGGTAAACACTGGCATAATCTAAATCTCTCTCTGATGTGCCAGAACAAGTCGCTTTATTTCTGCGCTCCTCAAAAAGGCCCCCGAAGGAAGTCAAGACAAGGGTAAAGCGATAACTCCTCTTTTTTTTTTTTTCTTTTTTTTTGTCTCCCCCTCCTCTCGGACTGACCCTTTCTTCACTTGCACGCATACGTCTCTATCTTCTCACAGCCCGTTTCGCAATATCCATTTCAGAGAGCTGTAAATCACTCCGCTGCCTACATTCAAATGTCAGGGCTTCTCTCCAAGGCATCGTTCCTCCAACTGTCCTTTGATAAGCGAGCGGGAATGATGGCATCCGTAAAATATAGAGCGGTTACCTAATGGAGGAGACAGCGGAGGAAGAAGGGAAGGAAGGAAGGAGTGAGAGAGTGATTAAATTATCAAGCGGAGCTTTGCCTGTTGTCCAAAGTGGGGAGGGGGTGTTCAGAGGGAAAGCCCTTTTCTTGGAGACTAATGCGCTTTCTCAGCCCGGCACAATGGGACTCTGTTGAGGAAAGGAGCTAAGAGCGGCTCTGTTGGGCCAGAGCTTATGGGGCCACCAGGTCTCTTCTGGCACCTTTCTAAGGGGCCTGGGGCCATACTTAACCTCCAGCCTGTCTACCAGCATTAGCACATAACCTCATCAGGGTGGTAAGATAATGCCCTTGTGACAACATTAGCACATTATAGGTGCTAGGTGTACCACAGCCTGCCTAATGCAAATTGAGTGGTGGCATGTTTAATTAATCATTAGCATTCCAGAGGTTCGTGGACGGCTTTGCTTAATGCTGTCGTCGTCCCTTCTGTGTCCTTCCACTGTTTGTTTTCACCTGCTAGAGTTCATTGGGAAAAATACACCTTCATCTTTCATCCTAGTTATCGTGTTACTAGCGGATATGCGACTCTTTAATTCAGTTCAATTCAGAAATACTTTATCAGTCCCAAAGGAAAATTAAACATAGTTGAAACTCATATTAACTGAGTTTGGTTGGGAAAGACTGTCCTTCACTGTCAGTATTACAGTGGTTCTGAAGAAACCTCTGACTGAAGACACTGTGTTGTTGTATAACAGACTCATGAACAGGATGCTCAGGGTTGTTCATGTTATAGGCAAAATAATTGAATATTTCACATGTGGATATAAGAAACCTAGCCACAGAAAAGTTCAAGATGGCGGCCACTTTTCAAAATGGCTGCAATGACCGTCAAGGAAAATGTATTTCTGCCAATATTTCTCACTGATGATTATTTTTGGTCTCAAGTCATACATAACTGGAGCCATAGAAATCACATATTAGAATTTTTAAACCATATATCTCTCTAAACTTTATGCCTTCATACAGGAAATCAGCTCATGCCTCGTTGCACATTACTGACCACATTTACAATGTATAGCTTTAAAAAGAATCACAAGTTCAATTTCCCAAGACCAACAGAAGATCATCCACCCATGCATTGTTTTCTGCTTATGTGAAATCATAATGCAGGAGGGAAATCCAGATGTTCCTGTCCCACGCCAGAAGGGAAATGTAGTCCATCTAGCAAGTTCTTGTTTTCTTTCTTATTGGACATGCTCAGAAAACCTCCAAAGACAGTAACCTCAGCAAATACCCTACAACCTCTACTACCTCCACTCCAAACCCGCTGTGGTCCTAGAGCTCGTCAGTCCATCTCTAAGGGTGGGTCCTGACGTGCGACGGATGAAGCTCGTTTCAGGAGCCTTTTCTGGGTTGCTGTGGTCAGAATCTATCTCCCATGGCTGTAGGTTCGGTCTGGAAGGGAGACAGACCAGTAAATTGAGTGCTTTGCTTTGGCTCTGATCTTTCTAAACCGCGACAGGACAGAGGAGCCACTGCACTGCTGAAAAGTGAACAGATTTTCTATTAAAATGTTCATTTTCTTGAGGAATCCTGAATGTAAATAAGGCTTTGGATCAGACAAATATATTAAGACGTATGTGCAATCTTGGTGATTGGCTGGTGTTTACACACACAGTCTACAGAAGTCTTCAAGATTGCTAAATAAGGAGGAATTATTTCAACCCATTGAACCTTTTCTGCAGAGAAAAGCACCAAAGTTAATCTTAGAGCACAAAACTTCAAATCAAATCACCACATGTCCTCTAGCCTAGGATTTGGATCTGTGGTAAATATTTAGGGGTGCAATTATTGCTGCTGTATAGGGGACAGGAGTATAAACACATGTGCCCCAGACGGGATTAAAATTTGAGAGCAGCACATGCAAAATTAAAGTCAACAAACCTCACTTGCTTAAATAAATTCCCTCTGCGTAATGTATCCTGTGAACATGTGCAGCTTCAGGCGCAGATGTGGGGCGTCCGACCTGGTGAGGGCCACAGATTGAAACATAATCCAGAAGATAATTTGTATACGTCTCCTAAATTAGGGGCTGGACATTTGTGGTTTGCGCTCTATGTTGGGGAGAAAAAAGGACGTGTGGTTTATTGCACTTGTTGAAAACATTTTTCACTGATTAGCCAGAAAGAGAGTTATTGGTTATGAGCTGCTTTTCTAAAACTAGAAAAGTATCAGAGCATGATTCACCTTCTTAAAAATAACTAATGCATTGTTTCTCATGCAAAAAAGACGACTCAGTCTGTCAGCCATACCACATGTTTCTGACAAGTCAGTCAGAAACATGTTTTGTATTTTAAACTTTCATTACTTAATTAGTCTGACCTAAGAAAGAAGCCTGAGGTCTGTAACATGTAACACGAGGTCACCAGTTAACCTGAAGCGCAGAGTGAAGGCTTCCATGCTGATGTTTTTTTTTGTTTGTTTGTGTCTGACCTCAGGGTATTCATTGTTGGCTTTCTCAGCTAAGCTGTTGGTGGTTGTGAAAGTAGTGTGATCTGGTGCTGCTGTGAAGCAACTCCACCACATTGACACTGACGGATGAACCACTGCCAAGATTGAGTCTGAAGTCTGAGATCATAATTCCTAGGACTTTAGCAGAACATTTTCCCTGTCCATCAACTGTGGCAAAACTTGCAGTGCTGGGTTGGAGTAGTTAACCCAAACTACACAAAAACATGTAACTTTGGTTTAAAAAGCTCACATGGTATGTATTTTGACAAAAATAACCAAAGATGATACACGCGTGAAATTTATAGATGTTATTTAATGCACATTTTGAAGTATCACAGTAGAAGACAACTGGAAATTGGAAACTTCAAAATAACTTCCTCAATTTCAAAAAGAGTTGATGCGCTAAAGGGAAGATGGAAACACATTTGCAGAATAAGCGAACATTTTCCTCACATAAAATTTCAGCTGTTTCCTCATGCATTGGAATACTTTGTCGACAGCATGTTGCATCGGCAATATTGGTTGACATGACAGAACACTCACAATTAGATTTTCCAGAAATGTTTGGTCCATGCTAGTTTGCAAAATCTATTTTCTGTTTACTACAGCCATGCATAGAGTCAGCTTCTGATGAAATTACGCTTTGTGTAACCCATTTGATTCGCTCCGAACCAATACATGTAAACTAGCCTAATTCACATTTTTCTTTTTTTGTGACAATTTCAAAGTTCAGTCAAAATTCACATGACGGTTGAATGGAAACATAGGTAGGGGTTTATTTGTAGAAACATTTATTTAGTGTTTCATTTGGATTAAACAAAAGTACACACTAATTTGGAGATTAGTTGACATAATATTAGTACTTTATAGCACATCATCACACATTTGTTGATATTAGCTGGTTATTTAGCTGCCGTCTACACAGGAATGTTTTTATTAAAATGGGATTGTTTTTAACCGTTTGTCCCCCGTGTTCATATGGAAACAAGTTCCACAGTGAAGTTTCAGCCTTGCTTATTCATGTGGACAGCTAAAACACTTCTTTTGAGAAAACAACATATTAGCCAAACCTCTAAACCTCTGTTTGTCTTGGAGTTTTTTTGACACAGCTTGACTTTGTCATCACTCCACAAAAATTGTTGTTCATCATTCTTCTTTTTTTGTCCTTGTTAGGAAATTTTATGCGCATGTCTAGTGCTCCATGTTTAGCTCCACCCAGAGGTCTGGGGGAGTAAAAACAGCGTTTTGAGTCATTCTCAGTGTTTCCATGTGGATGACACCATTTCTGGAAACAGTCCCATGTGAATGCGGGTGTTTTTGAAACCGACACCTCGTTTTATAAAAAGAAGTTTGTGTGGATGGGTCCAGTAAACAGCTTGCAGTAGCTTGTGATTTCATTGAAAATAGTGAACATTGTTTTATATTGATCTCTCTCACATTGCCTCTGCTCCTTGTATAAATTATTGATTGGCTATGCCAGGAATTCTGGAAATAAATAAATTCTTGCATTTTTTTGTATGTAAGTTCTTAAGCAGAAATCACAAATGAACAATGTTGGTATCAGCAGGACAAAAGTTTACAAGAACCAGATCTGAGTTTAACCCCAAAAATTCTGAACGGCATATCTCTAGTAGGAGCAGCATGGAGGAATAGTTCAGCATTTTCACAAGCCATTAAGGTCGGAGTATACAAGGTAAAATCTGACTTTCTATTGGCTGTTAGACTACCAGATTCAGCACAAAGCTCCCCACAGCGACATGGCTTTGGTGACTGATTGCAAATAAAGAGGTCAGTGGACACAACACACCTGAGGTCAAATCCAAGACCTCCCTCTGGTCCGTGTAACGCTCATATCTTGACAAAAAGACTCAAGGCAGCAGAGCAAGTTGAACACGGAGAAACTGGGAGAAAGGTGATGAGGGAAACGAAAAGGCCACACTGGGCTTCTTAAATCACAACATGCCCAGACGTACCCCACAACAGGAGCCACTGAGGTATGAGGAAAAGATCACAGCACAACCTCAGACCAGAATATCCCAGAGCAAAAAATACCTCAAGCCCATTCTGATCCATATGTTTCACGGTCTTTTTATGCATTTTGCTTCATCACAGCGCAGATACAGCTTTAGTATCTGTACAGTATTTTATGCTGATGTGTCAAAAAATGATTGTGTTTACTGTACCCAGAGAAGGAAAGACATCAGGTGATGTCAGATCTGGGTTTGTGCTGATTCAGTATTTACTCATCAAACACTACTATTTCCTGTAAGCAGTTGGCCAAACCTCTCTAAGTCTACCTCAGGAGCTGACTATCTGCCTCTCTCTCCCCGCCGGTGCCATCCGTCAACCCTCCACACACCTCCACTTTGTACTCCACTGTTGCTTCTATGTTTTCTTTCCCAAGAATCAAAAGTCCTAAGCTGCTTTTCGCAAACTCTTTAGTGTGACTGTGTGACTTTAAGATGGCCTTAGTAATCAGCCTGTGTACTCAGCGCGCGTGATCTGTTTGACCTGGAAAGCGGCGCCGCTGTGAATATTAAAGCAGAGCCGAAGGTTCTCATGGGTGTGTGCGAGACAAGCGAGTGTGTTCTAGCATTTGATTAAATCCAGGAAACGTCCACACCTTTTTAAATGATCTCCGCATGAGTTTGTCTTCCTTTGTCCCCGTGGGTTTGGCTGTGCAAACACTTCATGAATAGTGCACGGACAGCAAGCACATTAAGTGTGTTTCTGGGGCAGATATGCTGCCACAGAAGACATCTTTCCTTTTCCTTTTTTTTATTTTTTTAATTTTTTTGCTTAAAAAAGAAAAACCCTTCATGACAAAACCAGACTGCTGAGACTGAAGGCGCAGACGGAAAGTGGCTGAGGAGCTCCTTGGAAAGCTTTCTGATGGCAATTATTATTCTGAAGGTAGTCATCTGTCTGTCAACACCTGTGGTTGCTTTCCCTTGAGTATTCACTTTAGTCCATTTGTCACAAGTGTAGACTCAACACAAACCCACCCAAAGTTAGTTCACATCACAGCCAAAGCCATGGGACACTGAGGTCTCCTTTCGGGCAGGCGACCTTTCAAAAATCATTGATTGATTTTCATATACATTGCTTGAAAACTGAATTGGAGATCATGCACAATTGTTTTGTTGCTAAAAATTGGTGATTGTCACGACGTGTTGGTCCAGGAGGAGTGAATGCTGCACGTCATCGACTCCTTGGACTCTGCTGGGTTCACTTTGGATAGAAACTTTTAAGACTATTTTGAATAATTAATTGATCTTACTGTACTGTTTGATCACTGGAACCAATTAGGATGTAGCGGTGACTGAACTGAAATGAGTTTTTGTAAAATGCCTTGAGACGACAGTTGAATTTGTGTGATATAAATAAACTGAGTTGTGTGAAAATATACATTTTTCTCTTTCTCGTTTCTCTTATGTTCTTCTGATGCATGTCAAGTATTGGTGATTAAAGTTAATGATGATGATCACCTCATCTGCCTTTGGCTTTCATGTAGTCATTGCTGGATTTTTTTAATGACTATAAGTACGTTAAAATAGGGTTTGTTGTTCAGTAATCTTTGCTTTGAGATACTCAGAAATGTTTCTGGCTCTGTGTCTAGACGCGAGTTCTGCTCTGCTCTCATCTGCTTTGCAGGTTTATGATTCATAAGTACATTTCAGTACATTTTACAAGAATTGGCTTCAAAGGAAATTAGTTTTTTCTACTGAAAGCTTTTTTCAGTAGAAAAAACTCAGGATTGCTTTAGTTGTGTTTCTGGGCTCTACTAAGGCAAAGGAGTGAACACAGTTTTTTTTTTTTCTTTTTTTTTTTACACACACACACACACACGCACCCACATTGAGGGAAGTTCGCCCACGTGCTTGAAGACTTCAAAGCTAGCTGCCCCTTGAGGAACTTCAAACGCTGGGGAGGCCATTAAAAGACAAAAATTATTTTCTGTAAGGTCGTGATTTATTTGATTGAAAAATGAAACCACTAACCCAACAGACATTATTTTCCCTTTCCAGGGCCTGCTTTACCAGGCACAACCCAAATTGTTTCCAGGTGGGAATCCTCTTAAGAGCAGAAGGGCTCTGCCTGAGGAGCCCCCGCCCTCCGTGCTTTCTCTTGTCCTCTAGCTCTCCTGGCTCCATTTCTGCCACTTCCTTACGTCTGTTCTTCCTCAGAGTGGCATTTCTTCATTAGTGGCATACCGAATAAACGCACAAACACACGCACACACCCCCAGACATGTCTGTTTTAATGCCATTGTGTTCAGCGTAGTGTATACTCAGCCTTGGCCTACAGCGCTCAAACTCAGTCTTGCAGCCATCGGTCAGGGAAGAAAAGATAAAAGAGGTGGAGAAAGAGGTTTGTGAATGCGTCGAGGAGAAATGGGTCAGGAGTGAAATTCTAGCGTGTGAGAGAGCGACAGGCTTGAAGTGTGTTGCAAGAAGAGGAGACAGGTGAAAAGCATGTTGGACTGAATTAGGAAACTATGAGACGGGCACTGAGGAGAACTGAGTGAGGAGGACGACGAGGTGGAAGTCCAGTTAAATAATTGACTATAAAAATCTGTTGTCGGTCCTGAAAAATAGAAATCCAAGGTTGGTGTCATGTATTTATGATCAACCAGAGGGAAATGTATCAAACAGCCTCAGTCTGTGAATTATTGTTTTGGCAAAGCAAACTTGAGGGGAAAAAAAATGTCCAGACTTTTGTTTACAAGCTGATTTGAGCTAACTTGTGAAAAAAAAATGTGCTATGATCCTCCTGAAATCCCAAAAGCTCAGTATTAGCAGTGCAAATCTGTGTGTGCATTGTGCTTTTTCCAGCTTATTGCAGCAGCATTTGTCCTATGGTGTTGCTGCTGCTGACATTATTTAACTGGAAAAACCAAGGCAATAGCCACAAACCTTTGGACCTTTGCATGTGACTCCACATACATAACTCACCTAGATTTGGTGTCATTTGCTCCTCATTTTCCCTAACCAAAGTTCAGCTGATGTGTTTGTGCCTTGTTTTCTGGGGGAAAGGTTTCATGTGGCACTAATATTTAGCCTTCAGAGCTGCAACATGGAGTTGCTTCTGGATTGATTTCCCAAAAATCTGAAGGTGTTAGTTTAGTTAGAACTATTGTTAATTTGCATGGAAAGTCCGGTTCCATGTCTGAGAAGGGGTGAATACGTAATCGAACTATGATGCGGACCGAGAAATCAAACACTGCTCCGGCTACAAGCCTAGGTCACAGTTCGGTTGAAGTGAACTCTAGTGCAGTTTGAATGAATATGTGAATGCCAAGCAGACCGAAGACCTCTTCAAAATCAGGAAATTGACCCGAGTGCAGAGTATTCTGGGTAAATGTAGTCAAAACCAACACACCAGTCCAGCGCTAGCCGGAGGAATGGCTTGTGGTCTTTTCGAAAGACAAAAGGGAAATCCTACAACTACTCAATTCTCATGCCAACCGATTGTTTACACTTCTTAAAGAAGGTGGTTGCTCTCTGTGTCTTTTTTGTGTTGTTTTCTTCAGTGGTTCTTGATAGAGCGCCACCACAGGCAAGGAGAGGTACAGGTTTATCAAAGGGCTTGGTTTATTTCACTCAGTGCAGTGTGAAAGTAAACCACACCAACTGAAAATGGAACAAATTATGCAATTTTGGTCCCTAATCAAACAGAGTCTACCAGGATGTGAAAACATCCTAAAAGTGTTAATTGAAATTAGGAGAACCTGCCCTGAATCAGAGAGGGACTGTAAGAGCAACAATATAGTATGTACTGCCAAAAACTGACTTCAGAAAAGCAAGCAGGAAAATTTAAGGCAATAAAATAAGTAAGTAATGAGCCATTTAGCCACTAAAATATTAAATCTACTTTTTATGTAGTTTATATTTATGATTTTGTTGTTTGCACCAACTAGCTTTGTGGTTCTTCAACAGTGATTGCAGTGCACTTTAGAGCATCCATTTAAACTTCCATTCACTGTCTTCTGATTGAATTGTGTGGTAACAGATCCAGAAGGGAAACCCAGACTGCCCCTAAACCCAGGTGCTTGTATTAACTAGAGAATTGTGTCCATTGTGTTTGTTGTTGTTATTTTTGTTTAATTACTGCCAACGAATCCAAATCTAGCATATTCCATAATAGACAGAGGTTAGCAGCTCAAAAGGATAAAACAGCCACTTGTCTGTATTCCCGGCTGCCTTCCTGTTATCTTCTGAAAGTCTGGCTCTCTCTCTTGCAGCCTCTGTTACAACAGATCAGATTTGAGTTTCCAAATGATTCAGTCACTTGTTGTGGCTGATCAAGGTTAAAAAGAATAGTTGGTTTCTGGATAGCAGACCATAATAAAAATTAAACTCTAACTTGGCCCATCTTATCCTCTGAGTGCCCAACACAATTAATTTCACACCAAAAGACCTAAAAGTTGTCTTGTTACAGCTACAATTTAACATGGAAGCACTAACATGCTTCCACATAATAGGATTCATTCACGTTGTAAGAAATGGATGGGGCATCCAATGAAATATAATTGCAACAAAGCATTTCATTTGCTGCACAACGGACCTTACAGCTCCTCGGTGGTTGTGGTTTCTGTCGCCTTTGTTTGTGTTTCTGGCAGCAGAGAGAAGGAAGACAATCTGTTTTCCCGCATCTCACACGCCGACGTTTTCACCGACGATCCTGCGGTGTGAGCATGTCCGCCACTCGTGTCATGAATCACTCGTTTCAAATCTCTCCAAGTGTTTATCCCCGCTGTTTGTTTAGAAGTGCTTCTGTGTGTGTGTGGGGGGGCGTGTGCGTGTGTGTGTGTGTCTACACCGCTGATGAAATTGCATCTCTCCCCCCCCTACCCTCCTCCAGTACCAGCTCCTCCTTCTAATGTTATCTCACTTCCTCTGGGCCCCTGACAAACCCACCAAACAGGGAGAAAATAGAGCACTTTATTGGGACGCCTGTCAGGGCTCCCTCTGGATTTATGACCAGCAGACAGCGTTTATCACTCAGCCGAGAGAGGCAGAGTAAAAAAAAAGGAGTGGTTTGGGGGTTTGGTGGTTGGGGGGCTGTGTAGGGGTAGGAGAAAACAGAAAAAAAAATGGATAAAGGAGCAGAATGAACAGGAGTATGCAGGGTGCTCTTCACCTGCAGTCAAAGATAGGAGCGAAGGTTTGCAGCCACACCTGGGAGGAGGAACTGGAGTTGATGGAACGACTGAAAAAGGAGGAGGAGAAGCACTTAAAGTTGCAGTATATAACTTTTATAAATAATGTTTTTTTTTTTTTTTTACATATTTGTTAAAACTGTCAGCATGTCGTGACGGTGTGTTCTGAGACAGATAACCTGTGAAAAGATCGATGTCCTCCACCTCCTCCCTGAGCTACTATTGCTGTCTGAAGAAATGGACCAAACACAACCAGTCAGAGCCAGGGGGAGGGGCTTAGCGCTGTCAGTCATCCTCATGTACTCACTACTAAATGTGCTAATGGTGGAGAAAAAATGTACCATTACAGGAATACTCTTTATCTTCCATCATCAATGCTAATGCTAACTTGCCTTAACATTCATGACATGCTGTGTTAGCTGCAGCGTAGCAGAGAGCAAAGGGTGGGAAAGAGTGTGTGATTGACAATGCCTAGACCCGCCGCCTAGCTCTCATTGGTTGTTTCTAGTTAGTACAAGGAGAAGGCAGAGGTGCTAAATTTTTTTAATTTTTTCATTTTCTCACAGATTATCTGCCATGACATACTGACAGCTTCAACATATATGTAAAAAAAACCTTACTTATTAAAGTTATATACTGCTACTTTGAAGGATTCATTAGCACATAGTGGCTTAACTGGTGCGATATGGCGCTCTGCTGTGTTTTTTTGGGCATCTTAGGCTGTCCTCTTGTGTACCTGAAGTGGAAGACTTTGCTCCTCTCTTGCTATAGCTTTCCTTCCTGCCCCTCAGGAGTTCCCCTCTGTGTTTTTTTCCCTCTCCAGTATATTCCCTCTCTTCTTCTTCTTCTTTTCTGAATCGTCTCCTAACACAACCCCTCTAGTTGTCGCGTTCTCCCTCCACCCTCTCACTTTCTCTCTCTCATTTTCTCCTTCTCTTATCCAGTGTTGAATGTGCATTAAGATTTAATGCCCCCAAACAAGCTTTCAGTGTTAGCCCACAGAGTGTCAGCGGGGCCTCTCTGTTTCCCTCCCCCGTCCCTACTCCTTCTTCTCCATCTCTCTCTTTCTCTGTCTCTCCGCTGTGTGAATCAGAAATAACACACAAGCTGAGGCGAACGCCACCCGCTTTGGACTGTTTTTCCGCACACTGCACCTTTTACATGGTGTCACGCCTGGACCAATCAGGACACATCTCATCACTGCCCAGAGGGGTTCTCCACATGCTGCTGGAGAGTCGGCATGCACATGTGTCAGGCAACCTACCCACCAATCACATTTGGCCCTCTCCGTGGGCAGCGTGGCCATCAGGACAGGGTCACACTGCCGTCTGACTGGGTCTGGCCTTTGAATCAAATACACACACATTAACTCTCCTGCTGCTGGTCTCAAGGCCTCACACTGGCCATTAACGTCATTCTAACCCATTACTCCATGATTTCCTCAGCTCCATGGTTACCCAGACATGCTGCCTTCCATACAGACACACGAGGACGGCTAACAAGAACTGACACTAGCTGCGTTTCCATTAACAATAGAAATGTGCAAAGTGGAAATACAAAAATAAATTTACTTAATGGAAACAAGGCAGTTTCGATAAGTTTTTGGTCTAGGATGAGGTGGTTTTTCTTCCGTAGATGTATTTAGCAAAACTGCAATGGAAGCACTTTTTCACATCACGAGTTACTACTAGCGAAAACCACGACAAAGACGACAGGAAGTAGTAGGAGGATGAAAGTTTTAGTTTTTTTCTGACAATGTGCAGTTCATAAAAAGTTGTGTCATTCCAGCGTGTTGAACCCCTAACTCTTCTGCAAACTGGCCTACTACAATTTTTCCAAAATCACTCCCAAGTTGTCGCTCAAACACCTGAATAAGACGCCGGCGTCTCCTCTGATTGGCTGATATGAGCGCTAACACCATGACTGAATCATGAATATATCTCATGTAATTGTTTACATTCGTCGCTGCCACAATTTTTAATGACTTATTGCATGAACAAGCTTATTCAAGTGTGATTTTTAATTGTATTTATTATTTAACTGAATCACAGCAATTGTGAAATTGTATTTTTTTTAACACCAGCAGAATGTAAACAAAGATTTTCGCACATCCATAATAGAAACGCAGCTCAGTGGCTTTCATCTTGAACTTCTCTCTCTTGTTTTTCACTGAAGCCGTTAATCAGAGGAGCCGTCTCCTCTGCATTTACCCATTTAATTTAGACTGTCCAGTTTTACCAACAGGGTGTAAAAGATTAAGGCCAGCAGGCCAGGTGGATGAAAATGAAGGAAAGGCATGGCTCTACTGGGAGGGCCATTTCTAAGGAAATCAAAGCTTAGAAATGGCTTTGATTTCTCAACAATTAAAACATAATTGTTGAGATTTTTACTTTATGATGGATGTAAAAAAAAAAGAATCTAAAATCAACACTTATAGAGTCGCATTCAAACCATGCCAGTCAGAGGTTTATTCTGTTTGTGTTTGGGATCATTGTCCACTTGAACACCTCATTTTTTCCGGTTTTCAGCCTTCTTGGCTTTTGGTTTCAGGTGAAGCAGAAGAGTTTGAAGGTACAGTGTACCTCCAACTATTTCCGGTTTCACATTTTGCGTATTCACCTGTTCACGGATTTTTCTGTGGAACGTAACTCCAAATAATTCCCAGAAAATTCGCCTACTCACAGAATTCAACAGATTAGAAAAACATAATGCATCTTGAGAAGCTGAAGTGCCTAGCAGCAGTGCTACTGACATGCTAATGGCCGGCGTTTGTAAAGTAGCTAATCAAGAAGTGCCACTCATGAGGAAGATTATAGATGTTACCTTCTGCAATAGTGGCCAGATGGCATTGATGCTTTTGTGTCCAAATTGCTCACGTTCCGGTCTTGTCTGACCATAAACACTTTTCTTCAAAACGGCAGAAACCTGTCTAAAACAGGTTACTATAGCATACCCATAGTTCGGTGCTCCAGACATTTGAAAACTGGTTTTAGGATGGATAAAACAGAGCAAGGTTAGGGTTCTGGAATGGTGCAGAGGTCAGCCCTACTGAATATTCATATCTAAAGAGCAAAAAGAGCTTCCTTGCAACCTTAGGGGTCGTTGAATTGATGCTGACATTTTACATGATGGTGATGTTTAGTTGCAGAAAACATCGACACAATTAAAAAGAGGTAGTTGGCTTTCTTTTATTACACATGTGAGACCTAGGTGGTTAGATTTACATATCCATACCACAAGTTCCTTTTTTTAACATCTAATTAAGCCATCAACATAGCTTAAATTAAAATCAGTTTGAGTTCCCCAACCAAAAAAACAGCTTAAAAATGATAAACGTGTCCATGTCTTCTGACTCTGCTCTTTCTCTTTCTCCCTTTTATAGCGCGCAAAACCAGAGCAGATGGCGTTCACGGCACGGCGCATGCTCACGCTCGCTAATCAAGTCTTTGCCGGGCTGCCGGCTTGTCTTCCTTCGTTCTCATACTGCGGTGACTTTACAGTGGCAACCGTCTGCCCCTACTCCATGCCTCCGCTGCCCTGCATCACAGTTCACACCATCTTTGTTTCACTTCCAGTAATTCTGTCAGTCATTCATAAAACCACAGAAGCAAACGGCAAAGAATGGAGGCCAACACGCCGAGCGAGAGACGGAGAGAAACTGAGTGTTTGTATGCGAGAGGGCACGTCATGTGCTGTCTTGCTCAGGCAGAAGTTGTTGTTGGTGGTGGTGGTGTGTGTATGCGTACGTTCGTGTGTGTGATGTTGAATAAGATGCTCAAGAGGGCTTGTTTACCATTCTGCTGCTGTGAACTTTGAGAGGCTGACTGACCAAGCTCTCCTAATTAGTTCCTATCAACTCCTCTTACACACCCCCCCGCCCCACACACACACACACACAGCACTCTCTAGAAGCATAACAGCAGCCACTGGGGGTCATTGTTCCCCATGACTCCATCCTTAAACTTTCTACGTTCTCCACATTCTGCTGCTGTGTGGTGTGAGGGTTTGTTTGGCTGTGTTTTAGTCAGAGGTTCCTGCTGTTACCTTGTTCTCTCAAACAGCACCAGTGAAAGTCAGTCACCCGAATACATGAAGGAGGTTGGGATTATTTATTTGTGATTTTGTTTATCCCATTTAACACCTTTTTGATTCCTCTAAGTAAGCGTTCTGACTGTTGTATTCAAAGCGGTGTGTCATCGTCTCCTCTTTTTTTTTTTTTCCCCCCCTCCATGAAATCTCCTTCCCTCATCTGTGGTTTTTCTCTCATTGAGATGCAGAGTCTCGCTGATCTCCTCCCCTCATTACCTCTTTGTCTCAGTCTCCCATGCTCCTCTTTTCTCTGGTTTGCATTCTTCTCCGGAGCAGGAGCATTGACCGTCTTTTGATGGTTTCTCTCTAAAACAGCCGCCTACACTCTTCCCATTTAATTTTTAAGTTTGCTCCCTGGAAGTTTCGCTTGTTTTGTTTGTGACTTTTTCTTACAAGTTATGCATACCTAAGAGAAGCTGGCCTCTCCACCATCTTCAAATAAAACTAAATTGGTGCCAAATGTTTGTGCAGCAAAAATATTTGTTTGTGCTGCTGTCGTTTTAAAGATATTAATAAATGTTTATTAATGCCCGCATTTACAACATCAAATCAATTTTGTGTCAGTCAACTCAGCTACGGACAACTTTAACAGCTCAAAGTTCATTTATATTGATTTTGTTAATGTGGGTGGCGAGGGCAGGTCGTTCTCCAGTGCTCTATGGAAACCTTTTTTTATCTTAAATATTATAAGTGCACAAATGAATATTTTTGCTGGACAAATGTGGATTTGATTTTCTCAATATGATGGGGCTGGTTACATTTATTAATTTCTTTAAATTGAAAATTTTTGCTGCACAAACATTTGACACCAATTTTGTTTAATTTGAAGAAGGTTGGGGGGAAGAGCTACACTCAGGTGTTGTGCATCAGCTTCTAACTGTCTTTTTGTGTTGCTGTGACAACCAAAATATAAATTTCAGCTATTGGTTGTCAAAGCAACACAAAACATCCTCCAAATTACTAATAACTTGCTGTAAGAAAATGTGGTTGTTGAACAGATTGCGTCTTTTAGTTGGAACAGATATAGTTAAATGATCAGATTTAGGTATTTTTATGTATATTTAACCTCAATTTTAAATTTTTTTAATTTGTAACGACCAAGACAAATAAACTGATGCAGAGTGATTTAGCTATATTGTTTAAAAGTATTTAATGGGAATATGAGTATGCAGCCAGTTGAACCTGCTCTTTGGCCTTAAATGGAGCTTAACCCAGTGTGTGTCAGCAGTACCTGAATTTAGATAGATTTATGCATTTCTGCAGGTGTATTAGAAGTCCTTGCCAGCTAATAATGGCACTACCACTTAACCTTTGACCCTGAAGGCCAACTTACTTAGTATACCGTGAGCACATGACGGCTAATGGATTAATGCCTAATCCGTGGATGTACTAAAGCTTGTTGGGTAAAGAAACCAATCCTCAAATTGCCCTGGTTCAGCAGTAAGCATCAGCTGGTTGCTGGTGTCAAGGCATGCCAAGGTTTTAAAAAGTGAGTCATCTTCACTTATATTGTCTCTACAGTGTAAGTTCCTCTTGATAAAGATGCCAGAAGAATCGCAGTCATTTTCTGCATGGAGGACAGAATAACAGAACCACACCCCTCCTTTAACTAAAACTTTTTCCTTTCTTGCTTCAAAGGTGAATGTCACAGTTTAGAAATATACATGATGTGGAAACTGGAAAAACACATCTTGCCCATTTGTTAAAGGCCTTATCTCACCTTATTTTTGGTGGTAGAATAAGATTTTGACACTTGAGGAAATGTTAGAGTGTTGTGTTTGAGGAAAAAGAGCAGAAATACTCCACACTTATGGAAATAGCCAAACCTTCATCTAGGGTCACCAAGAATATTGGCTTCCTGCTCACGAAATGGTGACAGGAGCAGTAATTCATAACACTACAAGAACTTTTAGAGATACTTTACAGAGATGACATTGATACTGTCGTCAGGATACATAAAGTGGATGCATATGTGCCACAGCACCAGGCAAAGTTACCTGTACTGAGCAGCTGATACTTGCTCAGACTGGTATGTTGTGTGTCGTTGGTTTCATCTTTTTATATATTGTTAGATATGATGAGTTTGGATAAGATCAAAAAATTATGGTCTTTAGTGGCTTTATGATAAAGCAGGTGTAGCTCAGAGAACAGAACTATAGTACATCTTTTTTATGTGGTTCCCGCTCAGTTCACCTCATCGCCCGTTTAATACATAATACTAGTATTATGCAGTTTCTATATAACAGGAGTATTTTTTCATTGTTTCCCTGACTCAGTTGATTTTTTGATATTGTGCCAAACTCATCAAAATTTTATTCTCTTTGTTTAATCTCAAATTAATACCACTAAAAACAATTAATTATAAAAACTACAGCCAAAGTGCAGATTTGCGTACATTTTAAAACATAGATTTAGGTTACAGTCTGCGAGAAAGAATGTCAATTTATCCACATGCTTTCTTTCAACCTCATCTTGTGTTTTAATGACTTTATATTCTGATACATTATTTAAAAGTAGTTTAACTTGTATATCTGTGCACACAAATGAACCTCCGGGTGCCATGTTTAATTCCTAAGCCGTTGTTGTGTTGAAACGATCTGATTGGCTGACATAGGCTTTAGCTGTGCACTACACTGCCACTTATGGGTTTGCCATTTTTGAAACAACACCCAGGGTGGTTTTGTGTGGATTCACGTGGAAGAAAGCTTTTCCAAAACCAATTCTGTGTGTACGATATAATTTTTTTCTCAAGCAATGTGGCAGATATATTCATGCACACAAAGTTTTAGAGGTAGTGGTGAGGTTTTACATGATTTCTACCTTTTTTTCTTTTTTTACATGATTTACTTGATTTTAAATATTTCACATGTCCTTAATCACAACAACTGAAGGCCTGATTCCAACTCTGAAACTACCCATCACCTAAATACCTAAGTAGTAAAATCAACTTTAAAAGCTTAAAAATCACTTGGCTCCCCAAGTTGGCCCTTACGAGTATAGAAGTGGGTGTCCAAAACACACAGTAACAAATAGCAAGTCAGGAGGAAGCTAACCAACTGACCATGTGTTTTAGGTTTTTTTTCTTCTTTACAATCAGCTTTCTCTGGATTGCAGCTCAGCCAGTCGTGCTCCCCTTCACTCCTTTTCTCATCACAAAGAGAGGCTGTTTTACGAGGTCTGGAGGCTGTAAAACCTAAGGGCTGTAGTGAGGAGGTGGAGGGGGCATAGAAGGCTGTCAAAGGAGATGTAAATTACGCAAATAAAACTGGCACTGAACTACCCCCCAAAAGAGAGACAGGAACCAGGAAGGATGGGTCTGAGCAGAGGGGGCGACGGGGAAGAGAAGGGGAACTGGATATTTACCGTAACTTCAGAGAGCAGAAAAGTGGGGCAGACAGCAGGATTAAAGGGGAAAAAGCAAAGGTCAGAAAAAAGAGAAGGTACAGAGGAGAGGTAATGAAAGTGAAGAGAGGAAAGGGAAAATAAATGTGCAGGAGCCCCACTAATACCTCCTCCCTCTTCCCACAGCATTCCTTCCCTCCATCCTGAAGCTTAGTTAATGGCCAGTGTTGTCATCCTTGTGCATTTATATAACGTGGCGAAGCTGGTGCATGTGAAATATTGATCAGCTGGAAGCACGAGCCGCTGAACAAGCTGTCCTACAATCCATCGCAACAGAAGTTAATGCCACAGAAAATGTAATTTAAAAAAAAGAAAACAGCCTAAGAGGAAGAAGGAAACTGTCACAGATCACTTGGCTTCAACTGGGCGTCAGTATGCGCCACTGTGAAAAAGTATTTGTCCCGCCATGGGTTTCTGTTGTCATGCTTGGGGCACATTTACGCCAGCACTGTTTACTCTTCTTTAAATCCAGCTCCAGTTTGTTTGCCTAGAAAGTCCTGTTCGTTTAGGGAGGCGTGAATGTACAACCCAACTCTGATCCAAAAACACGATCTCTGGTCCGCCTCCAAACCCAGATCTCAGTTCAGTTGAAGTGAACTCTGGTGTGGTTTGAATGCATATGTAAATTCCAGCAGACCGGAGAACACTCCAAAAGCAGAAAGTGAACTACAGCGCAGGGCATTCTGGGTAAATACAGCCAAAACAAATGCTAGGGCTAGCTGCAGAAAAAGCTTATACTCTTTTGCCAAAGACAAAAGATAAATTCTCCAACCACTAATATCTGACGCCAGTCCATTTGTTTACATTTCAATAAAGAAATTGCGCTCATGTCTTCCTCAGAAAATGTTGTCATTTTCTTCAGTGGTTCTTGCTGCAGCGCCCCCACTGGTGAGGAGATAAACAGATTGCTCAACACTTGGACTTTTTTCTATGACTAATAGATGTTGTCCATAAGGCAGTTTTGTACAAGTACATCATGGAATACTGTAGCTAGTGTGTACTAGCACTAAAAGCAGCTGGCGTTTTGTCGTCACTGGGTGCCGAAGCTGCCATAGACTTCACCATAAGCCAAGAAAGTAGTCGTGTGACCAGTAAACCTCATGGCGGCTTGGCATGGCAGAAGGCAAAGAAGTTAAGTTGATTACACTGAGTTGTGGATTTCTTCAGTTGTCTAAGCCAAAGAATGAAAACAAATAAGAGGGTTAGGTAAAGACACTGAAGAAAAACAACAAAAATCATCAAATTGAGATGGCAGCTAATTTCTACCCTCAGTTTGGAACAGTTTTCTCACAGGCGCTATTCCTGTTCCAGCAAAAATAAATAAATAAATGTAGAAATTACCTACAAAATTATGTTTTCCATTTCAAACATTTCAAGTTTTTAGAACATTTTTGTTTTCGTTGAACAAAGCTCAATTGAACCTCTTTCTCTATCATATGTAATTGAGAAAATAATTTTGTTGCCCTAGAGTTTGTGAGCAATTTTCTTTGAAAGCAAAGAAAATTGTCGTATTGGGGAAGGTTTTTCTCCTGTCCATTTTTCAATTCAAGCTCCTGCTCTAATAATGTAGAAATTCTATAACGTACCTGAGAAGTAGAAAAGATGAGCTGCACTTGTATGTACACAGACGTTGCAATTTTGGTCACCAATTGAACTGAGTCTCCTGGATTATCAGACGTGAAAACACAGTTGGTTTATATATGTACATATTGGGCTGCAATATAAGTTCTGAATGAGTTTGACAGTCAATGTGTTTGTTTTCAGGTAGTGTCGCTCTTGGTTAACAGTGTGGTTGAATATTCGCAGCTACAACACAACGTTCTGCTCCAGATCTTAACTGTATCCAGTGGAACACGTGGAACTCTCATTCTATATCTATCTACAAGCCAATAGAAATAAACAATTTTAGAAAATATGACAAAGAAAAGGCAACAAAAGCAAAATCTAAATACTTTCTTTTTGTTCTTTTGTGGGTGAAGCTCTGGCCTTTAAACATTAATGTCACTGATTTTGCCCGTGGGTGAGCGATATTGTGTGGCTTTACTGTAGGTCGCTGAACACACCCTTGTTGATGTGTACCGCTCAGCTCTTTTGCCAGATGACTGGGTTTTTGGCACACACACGAGGGTAGAGAGATAGAGAGGTGGCCGCGGCCCTTTGTTATCTCTTTGCTGGAATGATCATGCACCTGCATGCAGCTGATGGTGGGATTTACGACGCTGGGGGAAGCGCCTGAAACAGCCGGGACGTGGAAAGCAGGAATGCGAGCCGCTGCTGCTGCTTTCGCTGATTATTTCAACACTCGATTGGCTTATGTTTAAACGACACATTTATTGCATCTTGTCAGATCTGTGGCTTTTCACATTAATACTCACTGATTTATTTTTTTTTTTTTTTTTCATCAAGCGAAACCACATTGCCTTGCAAAAGTATTCACACCTCTGGAGCCACTTTACATTTTGTCACATTAAAAACCACAATCTAAAATGACTTTTATTGGAAATTCCTGTGAGAAACCAACACCATGTGGTGAAGACTCGTGAAGTGAGAGGAAAATGATACATGGTTGGCATGCATTCATGTTGTTGTGCACCATTGTGGTACCTGTATGTAAAGCCGCAAGAATCTCGGGGTAAAGCCTGATCTGTTTGCACATTCTTCCTTGTTGTAAACAGCAATTTTCAGATTCCTCCACAGACTCTCCATTGGATTTAAGCTTTGGGTTGTTGTCCTGCTCTAAAGATCTGCCCCCGTATCCAGCTTTAAACCTGATTTCACCCCACAGCATGATGCCTCCACTGTCGTGTTTTACCATGTGGTAGTGTGTTGACAGTGTGGCGGCACACTTCTTTAAGCTTTGCTACCATAAAGATGGAAATTCCCGGACACGCCCCCAACATTCGCCTGCAGCAGACAGACGGGTATCGGTTGCTTTTCAGTTCACCCACCTTTTTCCAGCACGAGCGGATGTGCGTTTGGTGGCCGCTCAACATGCAAATTATTTCCAGTTATCTGCTTCTGCTGGTTAATTGACCACCTTATGTGTCACTACAGGAGGAATATTGCTGTAAATCTATTGTGAAATACAGTTGAAAAAGCAGCAGCTTCATGGACATTTATGGTGGCATGGTTGTCTGTTATTGTGTTGTATCACTTCCACGTGCGACTGGGTGTTTTTGACTGTCTGCGTGCTCGTTCATACTTAACAGGTTATTTAATGTGAATTTCTATTTAGGACGGATGAATGTCAGCAGATCCATTATCCTTTATCTGAACCCCTCCGAGTGCAGTGAGGAGGGGAGCGAGACGGGATGAATGAGGATGCTTGACTGGATGGATGGATGGATGGAGCTTTAGTGTCCTATGACACACTCCCGTTAACTGTCACTTTCTGTCCTTTATGAATTATTCACAGCCAGTGTCTTTGCCTCTGCGCTGCCATCTCTAGTGTTGGATAAACCTTAACGGCTCTCGGTTGAGGGTTTGGTTTTCACGTAGAGGAAACTGTCAGCTCCAGCATGTGTTGCAGGTGCATCTGAGGGATGGAGTTTAAACATTTATTGCTCCCAGGTAATAAAATCAAAAACTAAATTCAGGTTCTGTGAAATTCTGTATGTCATATAAGACCATTTAAATTATTATTTTATTGTGATACACAATAAATCGGTATTAGCATTGATATTGGTCAATATTAGTCGTTTTTTAACATATTGTATAAATCTGATAAATAAAACTAGGATGTAATATTGATTTCCATATTTTTGCTGTGTACATTTCTGGAGGGTGTTGTGGTCATGTGACAGTGATAGTGATGCAGCAAAGGATTGTGGGACGTTTAAGTGAAAAAGAGAAGCAATAAGGTGGGGTTGTCATCTTATGATGGCAAAAGGGAAATACATGTAATATCTGTAAATATCGGTAATCAGCCATAACAGCAGTATTAATATCAGTATATTGGTATTGGGCCAAATATTTATGTCGCTACATCCCTAATTTTAATATATAAATATTTGTTTCAGGACAATAAAGATGGGAACACACAGACTAAAAAGCAATTCCTCTTGTTTCCCTGAATACCACAAATTCATCCAAACCCTGAACAATTTCCGTTTTTGTTGTTTCTATTTGTTTCTAATATATTTTTTTAGATTTATTTTAATATACTTTTTTTTCCCCAAGTGTTTCTATTTTTAAAATCCGTTATGCTTTTTTCTGTTTGTGATCCTGATATAGAAATGTCAACCTACTGTACAGAATGTCCATGTACTGTACAGCTCATGCACTTAATATGTGGTTGGGGGTTTTACAGGAATTGCTGCATTAATTCAGTGTGACATGGACGCTCTGCTGAGGTATTCAGGAAGCCTGCACATCTGCTTCTGCCATACGTTTTCCGTCGACTTAACCCTGCCTTAATACGCTCACATATGATATTCAGTGAATATGATATGACCCTTTATGACTGTCCTTTCTTGCTGAGAATGTCGATGGAAAACTGTCCAGTCCGCAAGCTTCTCCGTGATTCTATGAGCCCCGATAAAACATTTCTGTGATAAAAATCCTTTTGCTATTGATGAAAACTTCAAAACTACTGGAAATAAAAACTTTAAATACATCACTCTGGGTTGAATACTGAATATTTTCTCTTCAAATTGATGTGCTGGTGGAAAAGCGAAACTTTTCAACAACATCCCTGTCGATGTAGGTGTACTTGTGCTTTTTAATTTGGGTGTTTATGACCAAATCGGACAAATTCACAAAAGCGACGGACGGTCCCGACTCGTTAGCGTCATTATCAAGACGTTTGCTGACGTCCGTATTAAGGGCACTGCGGCGACTGAGCCGCTCACGCAATCTTCATGGCGCTGTCACCGCACATCTGCATGAACCTATCAAACATAAAGCTGTCACTGGTTTTGCAACATAGGGAAGTTGCATCAAGTAAGGGGAAGTGTAGAAACCATCGGTTCTGACTGCGTTTTAACACCACTTTACTGTACGTTGCCCTGCTGTCTCTGTCTGTTGGGTTAAAGTTGACACAAGTATTATTGCAAAATCGGTGTCAACATGTGTGGCGGTTACACAATGCATGAAGTGGAATGAGCTCACACCCTTTCAGTGGATCATTTCAGCTGTTTTATTTGGTGGACCAGCACATCCAGCATTTACCGTATTAAAACCGGCCATCAGACCTCAGAAATGCTTTTCCTCTACTGAAGTGCTCTGAATGGTTTTAACCCAGAAACAACAGCCTCCTGTATCACTGAAGTATTACACGTGGCCCATTCAGAAAGCATAAGCAACTCCATTTCACCAGTACGTTTAAGCACAGACGAACATTAGCAGGTATATGCTACAGGTTAGAATAACAAAATTATTCAATTTGCCGTGAGACGGCTTACGATCCGAAGCAATTTTCTGCTCAGAGGAGAAAAAGCAGGAGGAGGGAGGGAAAGATGGCAGCGATGATCCACGCACTGAGGCGGGGTGAGGGAGAGAGGCCGGCTGCTGGCCAAGCAGGTTAGAGGTGTTGGTGTTAACGTCTGCCCGGGTGCATAGAAACTACTCCAGTGTACAAACACACTGACCCCAGAGCAAGCGCTCCTCTTCTCAGGCTGTAGCAGCCAGACACATGGCTGGGCTTCCTTCTGAAATATGCACCATTTCGTCTTTATGTACCCCACACACAAATATCGAATGGAGACCTGGACAGAGTTGTTGAGGGGGGTGTGAAAAAAAGAAGCATTTGTAAAAAAAAAAAAAAAAAAAAAGAAAAAACCTAAATGTTTTATTGCAGCAGCATCTTTTGTAGAGATGATGTCCAGTGATTTGATTCCGATTTTTTTTGTCTTCAGGGCCACAATTCGATTCAGAAACAACCTTGAATCCAGAAAACTATTTTCTATTCAAACAGCCTAGAGATTCTGTTTATATCATGTGACTAAGAAATAACACATTCATTTAAAGCAACTCTATTAGGTACCATCATGTATCGAACCCAATCAGTTTATCTGGAATAAAAGAAATTAAAATTCTGTGACTTGAATTGCCAGTGTTAGGTTAGCTTAGCTGCCTTGCTTTTTGTTAAATAAAAAAAAATGTTAAAGAATTATTCAAAATATAATTTTATACGAATTTTAATTGATTTTTGAACACTTTGAATCTATTAAGAATTCCCTGACTAGACATTGTGATTTTCTATAAAAATTATTTTTTTTTGCAGCTCTAAGTATTTCTCACAATGATCTTTAGTTTGCCAAGAACTTTCCCTGTTAGAAAACCAGAAACATCCTACCATTACAAACAGAAGTACACTGGCCTGTTTTTGCAAATACGTTAGTCAGGTTTGCCTGATAAATATGCATAGATATCCTGAAAACTGTTATTATTGTGAATATTTCTAATATTTCCAGGATATTTCGAGTGATTCCTGTTGGACTCTGCCAGAGTGAGTTGTCACTGGGATTTTCAACAGCATAAAACGATATAAAATGTTACCAAATCAACACAAATGGTTCACCACACGCCAAATCATCTTTTTTTTTTCCTCCACTGAATAAATCTGCTCCATCTTTTTCTTCAAATTTTTCATTGTCAGATTTCACTACGGCAGCAAATGATGAACTTTTTTGATGAGTAATTTGCGTCTTCATTTGATTTTGTTCATAGACAGAAGTTAAACTGAGCCTACTTCAAAATAGAGTATCATTTCTCGGTGATTAAAAGTTAAGAAAAGACTGAGTATTGACTCGAAAGATCACTTTTGTTAATTTTCAACGAGCCGTATCCATAAATCTGCACAAACACACAACTTCCTTACACACCACTGAAGCTTAGCTTGACGTTTTTCCAGGAGCCTTTTGGCAGCTCCGATGGAAAGACAGAAAAAGCTCTAGAGACAGTAGAGAGAGAGAAAGAGAGAGAGAGAGAGGAGGAGACAAAGGAAGAAAGGGAGTTAGAATGAGACTCTCCATCATTCTGTCAGTGAGCTGCAGCTTTAGCCTTAGCGAGGAATAAAAAGTGTTTTTAAAAGGTGCTGCAAGGTGCAGCAAAGATGAGTCGGATAAATGACTTCTCTTTTTCATTCAAAGAGCCCACTAAAGCCCACAGGGTCATTGCCTACATGGATGTGGATGTGTTTGTGTGTGCATGTGTTTGTGTGAGGAGATGGACTGAGGCAAAAAAAAAAACTGCGAGAAAAGGAGGAGAAAGAGACGGTCTGCCTGGAGTTTGTGTTTGAGAATGCATGCAAAAAGCCAGACTTTTGACGTTTTTGTTAGTCCTGACACTATAACATATGAAGTGCCTTTTCTGGCCGTTGTTGCTCTCCTTTCACCGCCGAGTGGGAAAAGTAATGTATCTCGGAGGGGGCATGCAATGTGGAACAATGGGCCAAAAATATTGAATACAGGCTGAAAAGGAGCATCAGTCTGAATGACAATAGGCCTAAAACTGGGGGTGAGGACTAATGATGCGGGGGGAGAAGGTCCAGACTGATGATAGATCTCCACTGGTTAAATATTATCAGGATTCCTTTTTTCATGTAGCAACCCCCAAGCCTGTCCTGGTATCAAGCAGAGAATGGCAACATGTGAGCAGATAATGATTTGCTTCTCTGTGGCTTTCCCTTTTTTTTTTTTTTCTTTTTTTCCCCCCATAAGCCTATTTGCGTTCTTTTGAGACAATCTGTCTTAGAGCTTCACCACACAGATGGCCCTGGTAGCTACAATAGCTACAAATTCGTTGACTGTAACATTGCACAAATTGAAAGTACAAAAAATACATTCACTTATTGGAAACAGGCCAGTTTGGGAAAAAATTCACATTTTGTGCTAAAAAGTTTTTGTTAGGACGAGGTGGTTTTTCACCCATATGGGAATAGATGTATTTCGCAGAACTGCAATGGAAACACTGTTTGCATCATATAAGTCACATGTTCAACAGCTGGATGATGCAACTGGTGAAAACGGAGAATGACGATTTTAATGATTTACCACATGAACATACTTATTCATATGTGATTTTAATTTCATTTCTATTTAATGGAGACACGGCAATTATGAATTAGCGGAACATAGACAAAGACTTGCGCACGTTTGTAATGGAAACACAGCTAGTGACTGCAAATGGATGCTATCAGCCCAAAACTTAACTTTATTGTTCTACACATTGAAGCATGTGTCATCTGCAAAGAAAGATATGTAATGCTTTTATTTGAGCTTTTTAAAACAAGGCTGGATCTGTAGTCGTAGTAAAAGTTACACTCAGCTCAGTTAGTGGGAAGAAAAACGTTAATTTGTGGAGTTCAGCTTTCACACATCCTTAACCACATATGCATCAGTGTGAATCTGTTGATTGGAGAAGTCACGGCATTCAGATTACAATATGTGTAACATTATTGAGCAACTACCCGGCATTTGAAAGGCCATGTGAGGTTGATGAATGTCTACACAAAGAAGGACATGAGAGCAGAAAGTTTGACTATCTCCGAAATTCTCCCACAGCTTTTTAATTTCCTGCTGCCTGTGGTTAAGATAAGTAAACCTTCGCCCGCCTAAACAACCACAACACAGGGATGTCTGCCGTGGTACGACAGGGTAGACTAGTGCAGCTCGAGCTTCCAAGGGAAGCTTGTCATAAAAACCTAAACAAAGGAATGTGAATATGATACTTGTTTAAAAAAAAACTCTGTAATAATGTGGGGATTTAAGTTGCTGAAATGAATGTTTATGGAGGAATAAAACTACAGTTTGGACAGATGTTGGAGTTCTTAGGAGTTTTGTTCTTTGTAAGAATAACCTGTGCAGTGGATCCTCTGGGTGAGGAACCACAACTACCTGTGAATAGCTGAAAGACTCACACTTTAATAGCTCAAACACCAAATATACCTTAATATGCATTAATACACAATGGAAACTGTCTTAGCTCTGCTGCAGAAGCTAACATCCACTGTCTTCCTTTTCTCCAATGTTGGCAGCACAACCAATCAGTGCCAAAGAACATGAATGCTGCTCTTGGATTGGCTTCTTTGCAAACGCCAGCCAATAGCATGTCAGCTTACATTGTGCCGAGGTGTTTGGGGTTTTCAAGCTGTCTATTCTTTCAAATATTATAGATGAAAACATCCACAAATAGGCTAATTTTCCTCAAATATTTTGGAGTTCCACAAAACATTTGTGAAATACTGAACTACTGTATTATAGCATGTGTGTGTGGCCAGCCACATCAATTCAGTCTTTGCCAACTAAGGCACAAATTACATTCCACTTATTTCCAATCCTTACCTTTCTTACTTTAAAGTTTGTGGTAACAACCACAATCTTTAATTTATTTGATGAGATTTTACGTGATCCACCAACACAAAGTAATTCAGAATTGTGAATTAAAAAGAGGTGATTTTCAAATTTGTTTTGTGAATTTGTACTTGTTTAGGGATATCAGAGTAAAGGAGGCTGATTGTAAACACATGCTGTGCTATTTTTTTTAAATATAGATTTTTGTTTTGTTTGGTTGTCATTTTAAAAATTGTGCTAGATTTTTTTTATATATCACAAATAATGTAGCAAAGATATGAAGGAACCCTTTAAGTTGTTTAGAGAATGTTCATGACATGCCCAATAGACATCTAGAACTTTTGTATTATTATTATTATTATTGCATTATTATGCTTGTATTATTGACTCACTTTTTTCTTCCTTGCGTATGAATCTATATTTACATATTGAAGGCCTATTTTGAGGTTGTGTGGTGGAAAATAACCGAATAAGTCTTCTCCATGACTCCAAACACACACGCACACACACACGCACACACACACACACAACTTATTTATAAAATGTTGAGAGCTCCTCCTCCTTCTCCCTCACTTCTCTGTTCTCTCTCTTAATTTCTCAGTCTTCCTTTGCACCATTCCCTCCTCCTGTTTGCCTCCCCAGGTCTGAATGAGGCAGATCCCCATGCAGCGCCTCCCCCCTCGACCCCTCCTGGCTTTTCTTCCCCACTCCCCGTACAAAGAGGGGCAACAGGGGCCACGGAGGTGACTGTGGCAGAGGCATTTGTCATGCTCCGAAGCGGTGCAGTCTGTTGCTCTCCCGAGGGCCTTTGTTGTCCCCAGCTCCCAACTTGCTGGCTAAGCAGGAGGTTTCACATGTTTTATTAACATACGAACCTGCCCAGCATTGGAAACACTTCACAATACTTCAGGGGTTGTGCACCAAAGCGTGCGCAATGCATATACGCTCAGAATGCATCAGTATGCAGCAAGCGAAATGCCCAGAAGAGAGAAGATGGGGTTTTTATGACAGGACAGAGTAGGATTAGAGCTGCATTAAAGGCGCCGCCACCCAGCGCCACAAAAACAAACACATCCTAGAATCAGACACTACACAACAATAACCCTGCAGTTTTTCAATACGAGTGTGTTTCGGTGGGGGGCGGTGGGCACACTCAGTCTTTGTGCAGCAGGCACAACAATCACCGCACCCTGCCTGGCGCTGGCGTTGGGGGCACCACTCAAGCGAAGGTCATCTGCAGAAGTGTTATAATGCTTTGGGTTGGGCACAACAAGACCGAGGGCAATCCACTTAAAGCGAACCTCTAACCCCCCTCACTTCCTCTCAGATCCCCTTCAGTATCACACTTCTCAATAGAAATGAGCAAATTGGCCCTCAGCAGCACCTCAGATAATAAAGCGATTGAAAGTGGCGAGAGGCTTTGAGTGGGGAATGCTCAAATCTTCTGCACAAGGCCAGGAAGTGCTCTGAACTGAGCCAAGAGGCTGAATTGAAAGCCTGCGACACTCTTCAAGTGTAGATTAAAAACTTTTTTTAGCACTTAATGTGTGCTTCAGTGCTGCTTTGCTGGACTTCAACTTCTGCAAACCATTTGTGATTCATCTAGTGAAGTCAGTTAGGGGGTTAATGATTGTCTTTCGCATTGTTGTATTACTGTTTCCTGAAATGCAGTATTTTTGCTCTACTAGTACAACAGGGTTTAATTTCTTAATTTCAGTTTAACTGACCAAAACTATGCCCATATTTTCTGCTAAATAACTGGTACCAACCGGTTGGTCGCCGACATTTCAACAAATGGTGCCCACCGACCCCTCTTTTTCTGATCTGTTCAGAAATATAGATGCTTCTGATATATCAAATTGTTCTGATAAAACAATTTGAAGTCAAATTGTCTGTTCTGTCTTGGTGTACCTCAGGGCGGCACGTCTGAAAAAGACACCACAGCAGCCCTACGAAACACTGCGGAGTTTGTGGCCTAAAACGCACATATAGCCAGATATCTGGGGAAACAGATACATTTTTGTGTGTTCTCGCCTTTCATCCACACAAAAAGTCTTTTTTATATCATTAAAAATAATTGAATTTAGGTTTGAGAAAACTTTTGCTCATTACTGTGTGCGACCAGTAATGTGCCAATTTATACACATCCTTGCTTCAATACAATTCCCAAACAACATTGTCTTGTGTTTTTTTTTTTTAATTAAGGTTTTCTTGGTTCAAGTGGCCTTTATGTAAGAGAGGTCAGACAAGAAATGGATAACAAGAGAGGACGACGATATATGACAAAGATCATCAGGCCAGGACTCAAACCTGTGATATCCTTTAACCTATGTCTCTTTCCAAACAAATGAACTTCTTGAAGCCTGTTGATTCATAAAAGGAAGTTGTTCTTGCCTTGAAGTAATCTGATTGGCTGGCGTAGGTTTTAGCTTTGCACTACACTGCCCCCTATGGGTTTTTCATGTTTAAAACAATACCCAGCTGCGTATTTGTGTGGGTTGATGTGAATGAAAAGTTTTCTGAAACCGATCCCGTGTGTATATTTCTTTTTTTTAAATGATGTGGCCGGTGACATGTACAAGACCTCAATTTCTTTCAAAAAATCAGCTTCAGTTTTGTTTCTATGAACAAGTCACATTCCCTAAAACATTGTAGTTTTCAGATCTGTTCTATTTTACACCAAAATGGTTTAAGAAATTACCATTTTCAAATAAACCTGTTACAATAATTATGCTTCTTCTCTATTTGACAATATATTCTTCATTTTTCTCTTACTTTTAGGTAGCATTCAGCTACTTCATCACGCTTTTGTTTCTGTTAGTGCTTCAAGTGCATCCAGAAAATAAAAAATATTTGGTGGTGACTGCTTGGTTTTACATCTCATTTAGCTTTTTCTTGTCAAACCATTTTACTCCTGGTCCCTTTTGTCTTCTTTTTTCATGAAATGAACCTGCTGGCCTTGTGTATGTAATCCACGTCTCCCTGTTTCTGACAGCTAATGGGGGTCATTCCAAGTCTTGGATGGCTTATATGAAGATATCCTTCCTCCAGGGTAACATCCTTTGCAATTTACTCTTGATTTGCTGAGTGATGGACTCTATTCAAAGGGACATAGTCTTAATGATCATTGAGGATATGTGCTTTCTAACTCAAGGCTGGAGAGCATGGACGACTACAAGGTATGCGATACGCTAAGTCTCCTCCCCCCCTTCCTCTGTCTCCTCTTACTCTGCCGAGGTATTTCCAGAATGCCGCCAGCCACGATGGATTTATGAGTGGGGCCATACTTTGGTAAACACCGATGGTGTGCAGCTTTGTCCTCCTCCCAGTGATATAGTGAAGGTCCCCATAAAAAATGGGAAAACCAGGTTACGGCCGCCATAGAGCTCAGCTAAACAATAAAAGGGTTTATGGGCAGATATAGGCCTGTACCATAAATGCTGGAATCTGCCGTTGGAAAAACATTAAAGGGATAATGATTGGGAGGGGGGGGGCGGCTTTCACGAAGATGCATGTTGCCACTTAAGAGTGGCTTTTTAGAGAGGGCAGACAGAGAGAGGACAGCAAAGCACCAATCTGAGATCTCCTGAACACTAACTTGAGACTCTAAAGTGGGTGTAATGGTGAAATTTCACAAGATTTATCATCAGATGTTTTGCAAAGCCCTGATTTCTGTCAGCATGACTTCCTTTTTGTGAAATAAGTGTAAGCGATAGGAGCCCCAGATATCACAGTGGGTGCTTTAAGTATACCTTAATTGCCTTCTTTTTCCATGGCAATTCACAAAGACTCGTGTTACAGGTTTCCTAATCAGACCTGCTGATCACATTGAGTTTGAGTGCAACAATGATCGCTGGGTGTCTGTTTCTGTTTGGTTTCTGTTTGGCCTGTGGATTAGAGCAGAAAGTCACAAACCATTGACAGTCATCTAAACCGAGCTGCTGTTGTTTATATATTGTTGACTATTGTGCTGTTGTATTAATTTATTGTGGATCGCTTTATGATTTTTATATCTTTAATGAATCTATGAGTACATTTTCCAAGTTAAAATTGAACTAGACCCGATTAAAACCATAGCACCGCCCCAGACGATTATTGAAAAGTTCTACCAAAGTGGGCGGAGCTGGGAGGCACTGGGGATGAGCAGAGCAGGTTAAATGGGGGTGTGGTCACTGCTGTGGTAACTTCATTATTATATTTAGTAACTTTACATAGCCTTTCACGGCGTTTTTTCAATAAAGCATTTATCAACAAATCTAGCTGCTTTTCTCTGTTATTTGAAACTTTGGCGACCTGTGAAGCACAGGTCGCTCTGGGGACATGTGTCTGAGATGGTTTGTACCCAAACACAAGACTGTGATGTAGGCATCAATCAAGCTGTGCCTTAGCAACCAATCGGAAAATTTGACTGCAGTATCCACCAGTCAACCCAAAGAGGGCAGCACCAAGATGGTTTTAGACCAAATATGGTAGAATTAAACTGATTTAAACAAAAATGTAGCAATTTGCAGAGAAACAAAAGATAGCACCCTTAAGGACCAATTTATACAGTTTATCTGCTAAAAAGTGAACTCTTAAAGTATAATTTCATTCCCAAAGAGAAGTATAGATTTTTTCTAGTACAACTAAAGGTAGCACTTGTACACACACTCAGTGACACCTTTTTGAGAAATGTTGTTTTAACCCTTAAACTGTCAACCTCAGACATAGTCAATGGGTCCATGACAACACCAGTGTCCACATGAAAGTTAAGGGATTAAAATTCACATTATAATTTCATAAAAAGTTTACTTGATTTATAAATGGCCTTTTTTTCCCCCCTAAAAATATTGCAAAACGGTTTGTTCCACCTCGTGCTCCATGAATCCAGTCGTGCACATTGTCACATGCACCACATTGGGTGGACTGATGGAAGTGAGGTGAAAGTGATGCACAACTGCATCTTGTTCTCACATGCAGGGCTCATTTCCCTCAGAGTGTGTTCCCTTGCTGTGGTAGAGAACAGCTGCCTGTTCAGGCTGCATCCCAGCAGCTGTGCAAGCAAGCTGTAAGAGGAAGAGGGGGGACAGAAAGGTTGAAGATCTTCATGTAGACCTGAAACCCAATTGTTGGTGTGTGTTGGGGTAGGACAGTCAACCTGACCTGGACGCTCAGTCTAGACCTGATCATGTCATTAGGAAGTTAGCGATTGGGGTGGGGGTTGGAGAGGATTACTGCGCTGAGCATCACAATCGCGGGATAATGCCCTCAGAGCTTTGCACTGACACAACTCTTAGGTTCTCTAGCTACCCAAGTGCACACTTCAGATCCTTGCGGTGCTTCCCATCAGAAGGACTCTTCTGTTTTCTTTCCCCTGCTGAGCTTCTTTATTAGGTCACTGGGAAGGTTTAAGAAAGATGGAAAGCTTTGCTGAGGCTTGTCCCAACTTCTTTTATCGTCTGGGCATTAGCCATCTGCTGGCACATGTGCAGGAGTGCTCAGGGGGAGGTGTAGCAGTGGAGTAGTGGAGCATTCAGCGCCTGTGTTTGTGTTGTAGCCACTAAGGCAGACAGGAACTCTAGAATTAGGCCCTGGCTATTCTAACTCTAACATGTCTGGCCTTATCTTGTCAGGAGGTGGCTTTTACCCAAGCAGAGTGTTGTCCTAGTGATACAGCAGGTCTGATCTGTTTTCTGTTTTCACATATCCCGGTAAAGGGGTCTTCGGGCAGCCAGAGCTCAGCAGAATTTTCCATGACTTTAAGGCAATATGATTGTGTTTTGAGTTGGATGTCCACTCCAATAAGGAGTGCACTGTGCAGGGAGCGCTCATGGCTTCGGATTTAAAAAAAAAACAAAAAACAAAAAGACATCTTTGGAGTGCAGCAACATGAGGGTCAAGACATAGTTGATTGCAGATGTTGGTGGATTATCTCCAGAGTCTGCTGAGCCTTCAAGTCAAATTCTCACTGATTAGCTTGACCAAGGTCCGCTCAGACTGTTTACAGCTCTGTGTCCGTTCCCAGAGAAGGTGCTTTCCCTCCTCCTTTTAACATGCACAATAATCCAAATGACAAAACAACCTATTGTTTGTTCTAACCTGTCGGCTCATCTCCTTGGGAAGGAATGGCAGGGCGGGGGAAGTGCTTTTTACTGCTTCCTAGCACCCCTGATTGGAGCAAGCGAGAACGAGAGTGGGGGCAGTAAAAATAGTTTGACACCCTCAAGGTCCAGCCAGCAATCTCCTCTCCCGCCCATGCCTATAAAACTCTTTGAATTCCCCTCTGAAATCCCGTTCCCTCTCTCTCCCCTAACCACTCTTTGCCTGAAACTCATTTACAGCTTTGCTCCAAACCAAGGACGCTGCGTTTGCCGCTTCTGGCATTCCTCAAGCCGTTTCTCGTTACATAACTGTGCATTTATATCCTGATGCCATACAGATCAAGCCTTAATATCAGTTTGACTCGATTTTTATGCAGCCAAAGCTCCTTGTCTGTGACTCGGCTCTCTGCAACATCATCAAGACACTATCTCATTCTCTCAGTCTTTCCTCTGGTAAAGTACTTTTCCATGTACTCAGGAGTGTGCTGCATGTTGATGCTGGAACAAGGGCAGCCACATGGACTGGTGTGTTAATGTGCTCTGAACCTCTTGTGGTCTCTCTTCTCTTTTCCCCCCAGTCTTAACACAGTCATGAAAATGGAGGAGAGACCACTCACATCTCTTACCTCCTTTGGTTTTGTGGCACCAGTTGTCAAACATGTTGCTCGGCACATGCATAAATGCTTGATAACAGCGCTGTTAGAAATCCTAAGTTGTGGCGGTCCAGTTCATTGCCTTTCTAAGCTGTTGTGCTCGATTCAAACAGGACTGTAGGAGAAGCAGGTTGACTTTGACCTCCCCCCTCCACACCGGGTTGGTCCTTTCACAGAATGGGCAGAAAAGGGCAAAAGCGTGTGTTAATCCTGCTTTACAGTGTTGTTTGAAAGGAGCTTCTCTGAAACTGGCGTGAGAGTACAGTGACGAACAACAGACAAAAACCTAAAGTGATCAATAACCATAAAGATGGAGTTTATGATATGCTGCTCACACGTTCTGTGAATTTACTCCTGTTGTCCTGAACATGGATTGAAATCGTTGTTCATTTAAGCATTCAACTTTTTCTGCACCCTCTCTAACTTACTCCCAGTAAATATGAATAAAGTGTTCTAAAATAAGAGGTTTGCGATGTTCCATATATTGATATGGATCTGATACCAAGTAAATACAGGGACAGTATCATATTGATACCGATACTGGTCATTTTCATTATTTAGGTTTAATGTAACATCAAACTTCTGACTTTCAGATGTTTTTGTCAAAAAAAGTACAAACTGAAAAAAAGTACAAACTTAAATTTGATATTTATAGAAATCACTTTTTCCACGGCTATTGGAACAAGTGATTCCTAATGCTCCAAAAAAGAAACAAGCATAGACTGGATGAGGGCTCAAGTTCTGCAAATTGAGGAGGATGGTAAAGTGTGCAGCAAAGTGTGCCATATTCATAAGAACGATTCATCTTAAGGCTTTCGTGCACATTCTACAAGGCATGCCAATAATAGTGGAGAATGCTGTAAATCTCTCTCTCTGAGATGTCTGTTAAAGGTTGGAGGGAAAAGACCTCCCTCCCTAATTAAGTAATGATCAACAGCCTGTTATCTGTCAGCTTGTCCTCTGCAATCACAGGGTATCACTCCAGGATGAATGCCATCCCCTTCGGAGAAGAAAACAGAGCCTGGAAAATTAGCATTTTCTGACAGCCATTACTCATCTGGCTAATCCTGTCAAGGAATGTGTGGCTATCAATGCAGGCGAGGGGTCGCCGCGGCCCGGGTCTGCACATCGCCTCTTATCAGGCAGGGTAAACACAGCGGGATCTGCATTAAATAAGTGTCACAGTCAGCTGGGGGCGGAGCAGGGAACCCCCTCCGGTCACCCACCCACTCTCCCTCCTGCTAGTCTCCATTCTGATCATCTTTTTCAAAAGCTGGCTTGGGCAGACCCAGCTGTGGCCTGTGGCTCAGGTGTAGGATCACTGGAGGAGGAGGGCTGTTCCGTCAGCGGCGTCATTTACAACACAAGTCTGTCGGCTTTGTGTCCGAATCCATAATGAAGCGGACATTTGAAAAGGTCACTCTGTTACAGTTTGTTCAGCCAAGCTATTCTGAAAAGCCTTCATCCGTGCTGAGATGCCTCAACGCGGGACGTCTTGTCGCCTGTCAGGCAGTCCAGGCTGCGTCCGCCTACAGTCATCTGATGAAGCTACACGTTCTCCAGACTGTTTTTTAATGCTTCTTGTCTGACAGGATGGCACTCAGAACTGTTATGTCAATTTAAGGCCCAACAGATTTACTTTCACAAGTGGAGCATTACAGCTTTAGCCATGATGCACAACTTGATATGAAACTTTATTAGAAGTTGCTTTGGGTTTATTTCAAATGTAATGGATGCAGAGAAAGATAGAATGGTGGGGCAAAGGTCTAAAGGGAAAGAAGGAGATAAGGGTAGGAGAGAGAAGGAAGCATAAAGAGGACACAAGTCAACACCCTAGAAGTCTGCTTCTACACCTGCAGACAGAGAGCAACAAATAACATATGCATATGAAGTAATAACAATAACATCAGTCAAAAGCTGTGATTAGTAGCAACTGCGCCCCAACGCAGAGTACCTGAGAAACATACCCTAAGTTATTAAAAATGTCAAAAGTTATATATTGTAAATCAGAATTTTCTGGTTGATTTTCAATTAGATTTCTCTCCATAAACTGAAGTGCATAATTTATCCTTCCCCCCCACCCCCCCCACCCCCACCCCACAGATTCTATAGAAATCCTAAGAAGCTCTGATTTTGAGTGTGTAAAAGTTACAGACATTCTTTCTTGGTGTCAGGATCATGTCTGCTACTTCTTCTTCTCTTCCGCCGATGTTGTTTGTTATGCTTTCCATCTGCGTTGTTCTAGTTCTAGTTTTGGCACAGAACCCAGTCGCAAGCATGACGCCGCTGCATGCTCGCACGGCGAGTCTCTGCAGCGATGCATGGAATGCTGCACAGTAAAGATGCGAAGAAGAAGAACAACAAAAAAACAACCTGTAAACAACTTCCTGGACTTTCTTCCAGCTGTAAGCAGGCTGTGAGAAACTCGCCTGCCTCTCTGCCACCGGGTGACTACGCCACTTTCGTTTGTCAGCGTGGCGCCGTGTGAACCGCGGCGCCTCCGTCTGCGGGGCCAGCGCTTGAGGAATGAACGCGGCGCCGTTACTTGGGATGTACAACAAGGTGGGAAACCTCGAATAATGTGAGACGGGGAGCGAGCCGGAGAGGCGAATCCTGAGTCAAACCAGCGGGTCACCGGGAGGTGAGGCTCGCCTTCTTCCCTGGGTTCAGCTAAAGTTCAGCAGCATAGCATTAGGCAAATTAGGGAGACAAGAGTGTTGGGGTTGGAAGGAGGAAAAAAAAAAAAAAAACTAAACATAGAGGTTGAGGGACTGATTGAAGATGGTAAGGAGTGAGGAACTTCCAGGAAAAAAAGAAAAAAAACATCAGAGAGATGCATTCTGCTGCAGCTTTCATTATACCCATAAACTCCCGCGGAAAGATATGAAAGACTAATTACTGCGCTTATATAACTCAATCATGTCATGAAAGCCGTTCCTATTTAAAGCCCCCGCTGCTGGTTCAGAGGGAGGGCCCCGCTCAGCCTCATTCAGGCCCTGCGTTGCAGAAAGGGACATCCATTGTCACGTCCCTGAAAGGGTTAAATGTGGGCGGAGCGGCTGCATGAAAGACACGGAGGTGGTGGGGGGGGGTGAAAAAGCCCGGAGCCCGCTGGAGGTGGAGCCAGATCCCCTCAGCTCAGCTGCTGCGCCTTGTCACATTTCTGCACAATATGATCGCCGCTCGCCTTGCTGTGGGAACAATTTCTCTCTCTGCAAACACGAAGCAGGCGGTGCAGCCGGGAGTCTGAGTGAGAGCGACAGGAAGCCGCCGGGTTGCTGCACAAGAGAGGTGGCCGGTGGTGGAGGGGCAAGCGGACAAGGAGTCCAGCCGAGGCGGATCGGGCGCTAACGGGACAACCGAGCGGAACCCAGCCGGAGGACGGACCGCAACTCCGCGGAATCTTAACGCCTCCGTCCCGGATCGGATTTATTCCTGCTCTGCTGTCTGGGATTTAATTGCGGTTCGCAGCACGGACGGAGCCTTGTTAAATGTTGCTCCGACTCCGATCGAGGCCGACCTGAGCGGACCGGACCGGACCGGACAGGACAGATCTATTTCTGCTGAACTTCCCTCGGTTCGGTTTGGTGTGTTGTGTGTGGTTTTTTTTTTCTTTTCTTTCTTTCTTTCTTTTTTCTTGGTGCTGCTCCGACGGACACAATGCGGACTGCTTTTTTAAATCTTCTCAGACGAGGTTGATGTCTTTCTTTTTCTTTTCTTTTTGTACATTTTGCTGCTGCTGTTGCGGTTCCTGCAGGAAGATGCCAGATGTCCAGGTCGTCCCGCTGTGTTTGGATCTATCACTTTTCCCTCGATCTTGATGCCGTTTCCCCCCTCGCTCTCCCCGCCATCTGAGCCAGTCTACCTCTGAGCACCGCTCCGTGTTTTCAGCGCCTCTCCCCCGCCGCCGCCGCCGCCTCTCTGCCGCGTATGATGTACGAGAGCGTGGACGTTGTGGGACTGAATCCCAGCCCGAACCCGTTTTTAATGATGGATTATTACAACCAGAGCAGAGGATGCTTGATCCCAGAGAAGGGGCTGGTGCCCGGGGCGCCTCATCCTTACAGCACGTCCATCAGGAACCAGCACTGGAACGGCTCCAATCACTGTAGGTGCCCCCCCACCCCCCTACTCTTTTTATGTTCCCTGCAACTTCAACTCATTCTTTAGGAAAAGTTTTGAAAATTGTAGTTATTTATTCAAATATATTCCGTGTCGTTATGTTCCTCGTGAAATGCTCACATGCCTGTTTAAAAGAAGATGCATCTTTTCTTGTGTACATATAGGCCTCATCTGGCCTACTTTTCTACTTCTTTCTGTTTGCTGCCTCACAGGGCAGGCGGCCTGCTGGAGTGTTTAGTTTTCTGTTCCCTCACCCTGAGAAACCTCAGGGAGTGAGCTGCTGCAGCCACTTTATCCCAGGCTTTTGCGTTCCTGAAATATGCTCTAAATACAGCCAGTGTTCTGCAGGCCATGCAAGCCTTAATCAGCTCAAACTTCCTCTGCCTGAGTTCTCCCCGGGGTTCTCCAGCAATCTGGAGAGCAGCAGCAGCAGCAGCAGCAGCTGGCCACGACCTGGACAGCACTGTTGGTAGTTTCTAGTCAGTTTGTGATTGGCACCAGAGCCGGCTCAAGGTTGTATGAGGCCACGAGCGGGATCTTGTTTTGGGGCCACCACAAAAATATTGTATTTATTTTTCAGCCTTTAACTTCATTTTGCATAGATTCTCAAGATCAAAGAGCATAATTGAATAAAATCAAATCGTTTGATCCTTTACTGAACCTACTGTCAGAAAACAAGTTATTGTAAATAAGATGTTTCTTGCAGATAGGAGTGAGTCAGATTTAGTGGGCTCTTAAAAAGTTGCAGGTTTGAAAACCGCTGACATTTTTCCGTCGCATGTTTCTAAAAGTTTTACTGCGATTCCAGAGAATGAGATGGGAATCTGGTGTTTTATCACAGGGAAACACTGCTCTCCCCCTCCCCCATCTGTTGCTGCGCACTGCTAGTCAGCTAGGGTATAAGAAGCCCTGGAACTTTTCCTCTTGATTACTGGAAAGATGAATTTAATACAAGTTGTGGAACCAGTAAAAAAAAGAAAAATGAAAGCAGGTGACTCATGTCATATAACTTATTTATTCTGTAAGTACAGTGTGATGGTTTTCAGACCAGGACAGTCTTAATCTGTGATTGTTGCCCTTTTCTGTTAACTCTTTCATTTTAGCACATTAATTCTTAACTCAAAATATTCCAATTAAGTGGGAAAAAAATCCCACATTTTTACATTTTAATAATAACAATAGTAATCCTGATGCATTTATTTATTTAATCTTTCCCAGATATGAGGATTCCAGGCCTTCTGTCATGTCTATAAAAAGCATGTTAATATTTCATTGACTCAGATCAGTGATTTTTCGTTTGACATGCATTACATGTCGTTTTTTTCTTTTTTTCCTTTTCTTTTTTTATCAGTCACGCAATAACCAGCAAGAAGCACGCATCTGCCTGGCTGATAGTCTCTCCGTTGCAATAAAACTAGCAGCAGTCCGTCCCATTATTTACTTCAAAGCAGCTGCACCACACAGAGCTTAATGGAGGAGAGTTCTGTTGTCTTTCACTGCTGCAGGAGCGTAAAAAAAAAAAAAAAAAAGACAGGAATCTCCACAGGCTCTTAAGGGCCAATTTCCTCCCCATCTCCAGACTATAGGAACATGTGACAAAGAGGATGTGTAGACAGGAATTTCTGATGTTTGGCAGCAAGAACTAAAAGCATCCAAAACACTTCTTTTTTTTCTTTTGTTTGTTGTTGTTGTTTGCGTTGGAGTCCGTCTCCATCGTCTTCTGTCACTGCTTGTTTTTCCAAGTCAGATGAGATTAGAGTACCCCCCCTCCTCCTCCATCCCCCCCGTCCCCTCCTGACCGGAGGAGACAAATCACTATCAAAGCACATATCCGACGCGAGCCCAGATAGTCTTTATTGAGCCGATCCACTAAACGGCTCTAGCGGCGGCATTGATTCAAACCATGTGAGCTCGTCTGAGGGGAGACGATGGGGGTTTTTGGCCCTGGAAGAGACCTCTGATCCCTCAATTCCTCATTGTTTTGCTCAAGTGAGGGATAGCAAGCGGGGCGTGTGGGGGGGGTCAGCATAGCGGCTCTTTGCCTTTACTGCGACGGTGCAATAAAGGATTTAATGCACATCTAGAGGACAGAGGTGAGGGGGGACACTAACATCATCTGTTAGTGTCATCAGGAAACCACACAGACAGAAGGTCGGATTGTTTTTCACTTTATTATATCAGAGATAAAAAAAAAAAAATCATAATTTGAAAAAAGAACATCCGAGGCTCAGTGGAGATGAATGTTTGGACGGATTTTTTTTTTCTTGTTTAATTTAGGCTTGAGCTTTGACCTCTTGTCCACATGCAGAGATTTTTGATCATTTATCAATAACGTAAGTCCAATCCGTTTAAAAGGAGTTTTATAAAAGTTTCCACAGATTAGTTGACGCAAGAATGCATCTTTTTCACTACATCCTGACTTTACTTCCATAATTCTTCAGGTAGAAGCTCAGGAAGCTGAATGACCATGAAGCAAGTCAAAGATGGCTCCAGTTATTTTGGGCAGAATCTGTTTCCCAGCACTGCTTTAGCCACATTCACCGTTTTCTTCTGCTGTTTGCTGCTAATGTTGCCACTACCTCCTCCTGCTGCTGCAGCAGACATCTTTCACTCAAATCCCAGCACGCTTTTTTTCTTCCAAAAACAGAACATCAATATTCATTTTCTAATGATTGATTTTCTTATAGATTTGAGCTTTCATTTCTTAGCTCCTTTTTTTTATCCTTTCTTTCTTTTTTTTTTTTCTTTTTTTTTCCTGTTTGCAAGCAAATACAAGTCAGGTGGTTAGAACATGTTAGCTGCTTTGTTTTTATTCAACTTAGAATGACTTTAAGAAACGTACTAGTTTTTTTGTTTTCTTGCCAATTTCCTATTCATTAGGAAATTCCTTCATTTTGTAAAGGAAACCTGCAGTAACCTTTGCCAGATTTTTGTGAAAGTGCATACATAGCTAAAGAAGCTATTTGGCTTTTGCACCTATACACTAAATATATTTATGAATTTAGCAAAAAAAAACAAAAACAAAACAAAACAAAAAAAAAGATATATTCTTAAGGATGAATTCCTTGATGCATCACTTAAAAAAAAAAACTTTATTTGCTTTCATTTTATTTCTCCTAAAGATAGCAGATTGTACTCTCATAATATTTCCTCTCTGGTTGCCATTTGGTCCCCCCCACCCCCTCGGTTCCTGTTGTTTATGGTCCTCTGTCTTTTCAACCTTTCAGTGTTGGATCTATCTATTCATTAGGACTTTTACAGCAGCACTATGTGGCTCTAAGAATGCACATCTTCAGTGAGGTTATCCAGGCCTAACGTGGCCTTCAGGACCCATTAGGTATCTGGCCGTAAATCTGGAAGGTGCGGACGCTTCATTCTCAGTGTCATTAGTTCCTTAAACATGCTTTCTTTCCAGCTGTTACTCTTTTTATCCGTCAGCACACGCTGTAGCTAACTGTTGTAATCTGGTTATTGTGGGAGCGCCGATTTTTGCATAAATTTTCTTAAAAAAAAAAAAAAAAAGAAAAAGTCTTAGACCTTGCAGATTAAATGTGCTTGATTTTTCACCCTCTGCTTGTCAGAAGCCTAACAACAGTTGGAGGCTCATGCATGAAAGAATGTGCATGACCTTGTTCACATGACTGTCACACTCTTAAAAAAAAAATGAGGGGAGGGATGAAGCAAAAAGGGGGGATTGCATCAGGGGCTCAGCAGTCCATTGGGTTTTTGTTCGCTTTTTTTTTTTTTTTCTTCTCCTCCTCTCAGTCTGTCCGCTGGATGAAGAAAAACGATCGCCAGGGATTTCCATAGAGAGAAGATGAAGTGGAGTGAGACGAGCTCTCTGCTAGTTTGTCTTGTGGAGAGCGGATGCAGGAGGGCTGGGCGGGGAGGGGGACGTGAACGCTGTGCGTCTGAGAGGCAAAAGGGGACTGGCAGCTTAATCTGACTCATGTGGTATTTTAAGTGCGGAAGTCCTATTGCCTAGCAGGAGATGAGGCCCATGAAGAAACAGATGGCGCTTTATTGTTTGTCGGTGCCCTGATCTGGAGGGCACCATCCATTTGAAGTCTGTCCGTGAGCGAGCCCGTTTGGCGTGATTTGCACGGAAGAAAGTCCACACAAGTTTCCCGAGAGAAGCCGGAGCTTCTCTCCTGGTTCCTCAGACGGTACGGCGTTATGGGACACAGTGTCCCTAACGGTTTGTGCTGTCAGGCTGCATGAAAACATACTAAAAACACTTGTTTTTTTGCAAGCTGGCGGTTTTGGAAAGAACTACAGAGATGACTTCTTTGCTCTGTTTCTATCTGCAGTTGTATTTACTTGGCAGGAATGGGGTGAGAAGTGAGAAAACACACGGCACAGCATAAACAGTTCTAATAACACAGTCCGTTCTGACTCCAGGTCCGTTTCCCCCTCCTCCAGTCTGTGCACACATGTTGCCAAAGGTCATTTAAATTATTCCGTATAGTGTATTTTTTCTTGAATTATGTCAATAAATGTTCTTAAAATGCCAAAAATATGTAAATTATGTGATACTATATATTTTCTGAAATATTAGAATATAAATGCACATAGAGTAATGCTAGCTGTGGTACCTGTTTGGACCAGATATTTCTTCTAAATTATGACCTGTGATCAAATAACCTCCATGACCTTTTGCTGTGAATTAACATAAGAATTTTTCCTTACAGTGTAAGGAAAAATATCAGTGTAATTTTTCCTTACACTGATATTTTCTATCAGTGCAGAAAATAACTGAAATTTCAGGGTGCACCAATGTGAACATTTTGGGCCAATATTGAAATCTGAAATTAATGTCACTGTAATGGCTGATAACCAATATTTAAAGCTATATCCAAATCAAATCATAGTTTCTTTGTATGACACTTTGTATGACACAGGAACAAGGCAGGTCAAAGTGCTTTATATCATAAAAACATTGTATACGGCAGAAAATAGTTTGGAGACTATTCATTTATTTCCCCCAAGTTCTTCCCCCCTTCTGACTCCAAGTAGAAGGCTCCATTAAACTTCAGGTTTAATGGAGCCTGATCATGTCACATGTTGTCTGGTACTTCAGTGTGTTCTCCTTCAGCCCAGCAATACACTGAGACGACGTTCCTGTTGGGGGAAGGAAAATCAGACATTCTTCTTTGTTGGTGAAACCTTTCAGCCAATGGCGACATTGATGTAGAACCCTCAGACACACTATGTTTGGTTAATGGGAATGGTGGAGGGGATCATTTTGTCCAAAGGAACACATCGGCTTTAACCTTCAGGTCTGCATCCATAACACAGTCCGTCATCCAGGTATGTTGTCGATGGCAGAAAAAAAATGGTGAAAGGACTTCAAGTCCACTCCTGCTGCCTTCCATGAGAAAGGCTGGGGGGCATTTCACAACCTGCCATCACTCGCTCCAAAATCAGCACCTTGTCACCAACATTCAAAACTGCCACTGCCCTTTTTAATTCAATTTACCCTTTACCGAATTGAGATGCCCTCAGAGCAGGAGACTTAGCATGTTGCAAGGTTACCCATAGCAACTGAGGTGCACGGATCTCTTTTGACTCCTTAAGCTGTCAGAAATTTTCAGGTGTATTGAAAAGGGGTGTGGCAGAACTTGCACAAGCGACGCCACAGCGGACTCCTAATCACTGAGTGATGGCGCTTCCCATGTTGTGTTCGTTGGACGGATGTTGCATTTGGTTTTCCTTAGACACTCACCCCACCCCCCACCCACCCACCCACCCGCAGGCTCTCAGGTTTAGCGACGGCCTCAACGTTTTTGGAGAGAGAATTAGCTGGAGGCATCAGTCGGCACTCTACTGTACACGGGCTTGATTTGTCACTAAATCCCCAAAAAAGGCCTGGTGTATGCTGCAAAGCTCGCTTTGATGAACAAAGCAGGGTCAGACGGAACGGATCCAGGCAGTGTCATTGATTTATGGAGGCTTAAAGAAGACCAACTGATTGCAGACATTGTGACAATAGGGCCATAATCTCGCTATCAATAATTACATTCTCCCTGATGTCACAGGGAAACACACACACACAGGCAGAACCACAGACACACGGATGAGAAGAAGATCAAAAAAAGTTCAGGTGAACGAGGGAAGAGAGAGAGAGAGAGAGAGAGGGGATCCCTATAAAATATTCATAGCTTCTTCATTTAAATCAATTCAGCTCTACAGGGGCAGTCAAGCATCAACTGTCAGAAATTGAGCTGGGCCTGTTGTAATCACTTCTTTACTTATTTCTACAGATGGCTTGTTCGCAATGGGCTCTGCATGGACAGTTCACTGACACACACACGCACACCCCCCCCCCCCCCCCCCCCCCACCCACCCCCCCCCCCCCCCCCCCCCACCCCCCCCCCCCCCCCCCCCCCCCCCCCCCCCCCCCCCCCCCCCCCCCCCC
>CAEGAE010064907.1:0-32117 GCA_903067095.1 Girardinus metallicus | reverse complement strand
GTGTGCATGGTTGTTTGTCCTGTGTGTCTCTGTGTTGCCCTGCGACAGACTGGTGACCTGTCCAGGGTGTACCCCGCCTCTCACCCGGAACGTAGCTGGAGATGGGCACCAGCACCCCTCCCGACCCCATTAAGGGACGAAGGGTGAACAGAAAATGGATGGATGGATGGATAGAATCAGAAGTACCTCCATGTACGGACATGAAATATTATAGTACCACAATACTATAATATATAGCGTCTTTGATTTACACTATTTACACTTAATGTATTATTATTATTATTATTATTATTATGAACTCTTTCAGCCAAACTGTTACTCTGCCTGACTTAAAGGATTTGATCCAGCAACCAATGGGTGTTGATCATGGACAACACCCATGATCAACACTATGATCAATACTATGATCATCAATACTATGATTATAATACTATGATTATAGTATTGATGATTTGGTCATAGTATTGACCTGATTTGGTCAATACTATAGTATTGACCTGATTTGGTCAATACTATGACCAAATCAGGGATTGGTTTGGTCATAGTATTGTGGGTGGGGAATCTAGATGCTGCTTTTTTATTGATGTGTGTATTGTTGAAACTTCTATTTCAAGGGCATGTATTCAGACCAATCCATGATCGTTGGAATGTGATAAATGGGCTTGACACTATGATACTTGAGCCTCTGAGCTTCCGAGTGTAATATGTCTTGAATTAGGTGGTTGGGGATCATCTGACAAGTTTGTGTAACCTCTCAATCCCAGAAATCTTAGAGATGTTAAACTACTAGTATATCTTCCAAATACATTTTCAGTTAAATATGTATAGAGATGCATACAAAATTAAGATTTCACTTTTTATTCCTTTCTCATATGTACAGCAGACAATTGATACCTCAGGTGTATCATCTTAAACATCTTCAGCTATATGAGGGATGTTATGAAAACACCATTCTGCACTTTGATTGGGAGATTACGGTATCAGCAAAATCACATTGTTTGTTGTTTCAATTGTATTTATTTATTTAGCTGCTGCAATCATTTCCTTGGTGAACATTGTCCCCACATTTAAAAAAAAGTGTCACAGAGGAAGCAAGCATGTAACAAAGCAGGCAGACCTGAATAAACAAAGAGGTCCAATTTAACAACTGGCAAGTTCACAACAACTTTTGTGACCAAAACATTTGCATTTTGGCAGGCTGCTCTTATACTCGGTGCTGTCTTTCATAATGGAAACCTTCAACCAATTAAGTAACGTGAGACTGAATACATTTTAAAATAACGTTGTCAACAGCACCAGGTGCAACTTAACATGCAGACCTGATAAGCTTATAAGGAAATACATATCAAGGGTTTGAGAATGCCTCCCAAACCAAATGACAGGAAGTAAGATGCTTATATTGACATAAAAAAGCCACTGGAAAATTCTAAAGTCAAATAAGGAAATAAAAATGAATGGGATTTAAACAAATATTTGATGTGTGCTATCTATTAAATAGTAATCAACAAGTTTTCATGTGAGGTATTCTTGATGAGCAAATAAGGAAACACACAGGATAATATTTCTGTCTGTAATTCATCATTATTAATCCTCATATACCTACTAATTGTTTGGAGCTTGATACATACTTTTTACTGGTGTGGTGTTTTCACTTTGGAGGTCCAACATTTATACATTGCAAAATTCAATTTCCTCTAACTCTTCCAATCTATTGCCTATTCTGGCACAGACCTCAGTGCCTTACAAACTTCAGGGACCAGTCTTCCTAGCTGAGTTGGAAAAACTCTTATTTTTTAGATGCGATATTTGCCCCAATAATTATTTCTTTAAGCTATTTTTATTTTCTTATTACCTGCCAATTTTGTTCTATGTAGTTATTGTTAACCATTAAACTTGTCTTGTTTCCTTGAGTCTGATGTGAGTTTATCCAACTGCCCAAATTATATCATATTTGATTTTTTATTACTACCAGAAGCAGTGGTTTATAGACGGCAACCACCTCTTTGCTTTGGCTCAATTCATATTTAATTGACTTATATCACATTTGGTATCCTGATATACAAAGATATTAGCTCCTTTCATGTATGACTTTGAGAATATATTAAGACACCTTTTTGCAGTCTCCATGTGCTTTGTATACGAACTGTTGCGTTAAGGGGAACTGTTACAGCTATGACTTGCCACCAGTCTGACATCATCTGACTCATATGATGGAAATGATTAGTGAAAGAGGCTAACGCTAACAACACAAAATCACGTTACCTGCAGCTGTTCCTTTGAAGCTGATTTATCTAACAAAAGATGAGATTTAATGATGAGTTTAATTAGTTTCTCTGTCTGTAGCGGCACAAGACATTGACATTCTGATATTTCCTTTTTGTAAACATTGTCAGGGTTGTAATTACAGTTAAGTCCTTCTCTGGGACAAGCCCCAGATATCTGTCAGATATCTGTCAGTCAATATCTGTCAGGTATCCATTTGTCTACAGACAGCCCTTCACTGTTACCTTTTTCTGACTCAAAGACTAAGAAAAAGGGTTAAATGTGGTGAATGGCCTTACACCATTAATTTACCAGTGAGCTGCTTGGGTCAGCAGCACACTCCAAAACCTCTATTAATGGGTGTTTCAGCAGAAACCTCGCTAGCTGCTTTGACTATTGCCAAAAGGTGTTTTCTCACTTTGTCAGGTGAAGTTTTATGTGTGCAAAAGCCCAGACTACACCAGTGATGACACATTAAACTTTTTGCACCTACATGTTGTGCATTTTCTTCAACTAACCATTCTTTCTACTTCAAAATTTCATTAATCGCATAAATTTTCATCTTCTAACCTGAAATAATTTCTTTCTTTTAAAAATCTGCAGGATCAGGCATGCCTCTGCAACATAACACTGTTTAACAAGCTGCACTGTGCTTTTGGCATGTTGCCTGACTGTTATATTAGATCACCAGAAAAATTTATCTATGAAGAAACTTGAGAAGAAAATGTTTCTTTTTATCACTACACCGTCAGCATTTTTCAGAGGATTTCATCATTGACTAACGGTTTTTAAAATTTCCAAAGGCGAAGTGCATCTGATATTCTTTCTCATGTGCATTCACTCTGCGTCTTGCATGGGTGCTTATTGTGATCCGACACATATTTTAAAATTGCTAGTTCACATGTTTCTGAATTAAAAGTAATTTTTGTGTCTTTTTGAGTTAGATAACCGTTGGAAGAGGTGTCATGACCACTATGAGATGATAACCGACTGCATACTTGACAAAAGTAAACTCGGCACCCAACAAAGATCACATTGAGGCCAACCAAAAAGTTTTTATTGACACTACTAAGACAGCTTAGGTAGGTCACTGAGACCTGTTTACAGTAGGGACACCTGCGCAATCATTACTCATATCAAGCTCAATTGTGACTTGGTATTTGGCATCTTTTAGCACATTACCTCTCAACTGTGTGAATGTTGTTCCAAAGCCAGGGAAAAAGGTCATTGAGGTACACAAAGTAACTGCCATGCAAATTAAGTTCAAGAAATAAATGTCAGAAGAAGCCACAAGCAAACAGAAATTTTCTTCAAGTAAAAAATGATACTTTCTTGTTAGATATACTTTTGATTGAGAGGTGTCCTATACTGCAAAATGTATCTTATGTAATGTTCACTTATGTCATATTTTAATGAGAAAAAATAATGCACTTTAGCAGGGTTCTTCATAAAAATTGCACACATTTCTGTCTGACTTCAAAATGAATTCTCTGAAGAAAGGAGTCTGTCATCCCTGTTTGATTTGGTGTGTCCACAAATACTCTGACTACTGCAAAGTCTTGACACAGTTTGTGCACACCCTGTCACATTTAATCCCAGCTGTGACGAACATTAAACTCACACCGACAGAAATCAGCTAAATAATAAAACAAAGACCTGTGTGGAGAAACTTTAAAAAGGCAATAATCTTTAAGATTTTGTGTTTGCTTCCAGGTAAGATTTGAAAAACATCATTCCTAAAATGCTTGAACAATACTAGGGAAGGCTTTTTTGCAAGTAAGAAATATTTGAAGAACATTTTTTTCATTCTTTTTAAAATACCAGTGTTCCAAAAAATTATTTTTTATTTCACTTTATGCCTGCTGAGCAACATTTTTATTATCCTATTTGCTCAGCAAAGCTGGTTTATATGCAGTGCAGGCAAAGTAAAATCAAATTTATTCATAAAACACTCTAATGAGTAGAATCACTGTATTATTTAGCAACAGTTAAATAATATCCACAAAGTATCAGTATCAATACACAATAAAGACACAAGGAAATTGAATTGAATATTATATTGGACCAAATATCCGGAGGAGTTGGGCTTTTGAAAGTAGATTAAAAGCAAAACATAAATACTAAAAATAGGTTTTTGATTCTTAAACTAAAGGGCGGCAGGAGGGACGCCGCCCTATAGTTGATGGTAGAAAACATTTCTAGTGTGTATTTCAATTATCAGAGGTTCCTTTTTACGATTTTTGTAAGTGGTTTAAAAGGCCATTTAAAATTAGTGCATGATTAAAAAAAACAATAGAAATTTAAAAAAATAATATAATAATATAAGTCATTAAGCATGACTTAATATTTGGCAAATAAACCTCTGTAGTCAGTTTGTATATAATCTCAGAAGGTATTTTGGGCCATTCTTGCCTTCTGAAACAGTAAAAAGTGTTTGCCTTTGAGTCTTCAGAAACTGAAACTTTTTCTCCCTTCATAGATCTGCAAGAAAACCTTTTTTATGTGAAAAGTTTCCCCACATACTTAACATGTGGAAAGGTTTTCCCTTGTGTTTCAGATGTAAAAATGATTTGTCTTATATGTGGATATATAATTATATAATTCAGTGACTTTCCCCAAAATAATATTTTTCTGACAAGTCTGTCACAGGTTGCACATTTTGTAAGTGTTTTCAACTAAATGTTTTGTTGCCAATACACATATTTTGCATATTTTTAGTGTGTAGTCCTATGAAAATAGCAAAAAGATGTGAACTTCAAAAGTATTTTAAGGATGCTGAAAATAAGAAAATCAGTCACAAACCATGGTCCTACCTCTGTATGTGATTTTAATTCAGAGACTGAAATGGAAGGAATTGGTTCTTCTTACATGTGTTTTATACATTATTAGAAGTTGAGATCATACGTCTTTGTAACTGTTTGACAGATATAGGCAGATATAGTCTGTATGAACAAGAATATGGGCTTTTCTGTTGGACATTCATTTCTTGTTTCTGTTAATTTCTTGCAAATCAATTCAATGTTTTACTGATATTCTGCTAGATTTTGTGAAAATGAAACAAAACAAAAAAAAAAGAGGAAAAACAAAACAGCCAAATGTTACATTTTCTCACATTCCTCTTCTTAAGACTCCATACCTGGGTGCTGATGATGTCATCTTCACTTAAAATGAAAATTAATTGTATCCTTTGAGAGTTAAATATATTATAAGAAAAACGTGCATGTGACATATGTTGGTCAGTAAAAAAAATGTTAACTACATGAGATAGAGTGATTATGAATTTCACAAAATTTATCTCCTGAAGAGATAATTTAACACTGATTAAATTGCATCCATTCGTGAAAATAAATATTTATGCTTACATGGCAGAGACTAATCTGCATGTTGTGTCTCATTGTTTCTGTCTGCTCTTTATGAAATCACCTGTACAGCTGAAACACAGTTGCTTTGTTTAAATGCACACAGTGAAAAACAACGTTCATTGAGGCAAAACACCTGTCATTTCCTGGCACCACATGATTAACAGTAACTGGAACTCAGATGTCACAGTTCAGTGATAATTCAAACTTTTATTCAGTTGTTCCCTCCTAATCCAGAATGAAATCTAATCACTTAAACCACTAACAGGCAAAGTCTAGCAAATTGCTTTGATTCATTGTGCTGTAGCGGAATTGCAGTAAGTAAAAGAAAATAACTTGCTATGTCAAAGGTTACATCATGCAAATAATTTTAGTCTATATGTGCAAATGAACAATAATGTTTACAGCCCATGTCAAAGAATTATGCTCAGAAATTTTAACAGTTACTTCCAAAACTTTTTTCACACCATTTTTTATGTCTAACAAATTGCACATAAAAAATAGAGGCCTTTTGTTATTTATGGAAGTAGATAATAAATTTCAATGAGGTCACAGTATGACAATAAAATTCAACAAGTCACAGTTTTCCTTAAAAATATATCTTATTCTCATATTAACAGGCACTGACCAAGCATGGAAAGGTTCTGGAAAACAAATCAGCAGTGAATCAAATCAGGTAAAGAACTTCCTAGATTTGTTTTTCCTTTTAGAAAACTGATCAGTTTGTGTTATATGTTATATTTGCAAGTTGCTGTTGTCCCATGACTTTGAATTTAGTTGACTTTGAATTGCGTGTTCTGTTTCTTATGTTTTGAGTTATCCTAGTTTTTGGATATTTGGCTCTGTTTCTTAGTATTCATGTATGTTTAGTTATGTTCCATGTATGTCCATTTGGAGTCATTCCCCAGCCAGTCTCCTCAGTTCTCTTCAGCAACATGCCTTCTTCCACAGCTGCAATTCATTAATTATCACTCACTACTTTTTACATTCATTAATAACCTTCTCAGCTTTTAAGTCTCCAGTTTTCAGACACTCATTTCCAAATTTGTTTTTGTCCGACTTGACAGTTTTGTTGCCTGTTCTCCAATTTTCTTCCTCTGCTTCTCGATGGTTTGTGGCGTTCCTTCATGTTTCCTTCACAGAGATGTAAGTTGCTTCTTTCAATAAACTTTGAAACATGATTCTTTTCTCCACTTTGGTGTTTTTAGGTTCTCCATCCACAGCACATGTTATGCTTTCTGTGACATTTTAGATAACTACTGACCACTGCAAATCAGAAATCAAAGAGCTCAGTTCAGCCCAGTTGTCTTGCCAACATATTTTGGCCCTTCAAACCCTTAAACTTGCCCATTTTTCCTCCTTTCAAAGCAAAATAATATCTTATTTACTTCGCCATTCACTACTTAATACATACCACGAACTGGTGCCTGATGTATGATGAAGAGTGTTATTCACTTCACCTGTCAGTGGTCAGAATGTTAAGTTTGATATCTGTAATCATTTTTTGATTAAACCTGACAGGTCTGCTTTGTTCTGTGTCATATGGACAATGTTGTGCTTTTGTGTCTCATGCATATTAAGAGTTTACTATTTGGATAATATTTTTCTAGACTCATTATTTTAAAGGATCTTTTGTGTTCTTTAAAATAAAGGTCCTTATTAATCTGTCAGACTCAGACAACTGATCAGCGTTTAGTCTTTTCTATATAAAATGTTTTCATATTTAAGAAAATAGATTGGCCAACTACACTTTTAAATAACAATTAAAAGAAGAAAAGGCTGTGCTGCTGACTTTTCCATGCATTTATAAAAAAACTAATTAGTAACTAATAATGTGCTGGACTGCTCCATAAGAGTTAAAGTCTAGCTAAAGACACATTCAATTTCCAAGATCACCTATGATAATTGCCTTCGAGTTCACACTTGTGTATAATCTTTTAAACCTCACATAGAGCCTACAAACACCATGCATTATATCTGTCTGAGTCAGATAAAAGCTCACACGCCCTCCACAGTGTTTTGACTTTTTCTGGTTGACCGAACTTAAGCTGAGTATGCGATGCTTCATTCATTATGGATTATCTCAGTGGAAAAAAATAAATGGATGACTAGGCTTGAAGTTTTTGTTTAAATAAACATCCTATAGTACTAGTAATTTTGAAGATCTGCTATTCAAACTAGCATTGGTGAGTGACAGAGTCAGAACCTTAGGGAAGAAATCTGCCAGGCAGATGAAATGAAAACACTGGACAATTGTGTGAAGGATTTTTGGAGTGCTTCTTTCAGCTTCAAACAGCAACAACAAAAATGCAACACATTTTTAGCCTGACTACACAATAACTATTTCACATGTGTTTCAGTCTCATTCTTCAAATTCACATTCTTATCAGTATAAAAAGACGGAAACAAGTGGCTCTTGCTTCCATCTGGTGAGAAACTTGGCACCTGTCCGCACTGGCAGAAATACTCACACCTGGGTTTAGTGACTGTATTATAGCACTTCTGCAGCAATTTATGCAAAATAGTTCTAACACATATGTACATTTTGCAGTACAAATGAATACTTTTTATTTGGACCTCATTTCTGTATTTCAAAACTTTGTATTGATTATATAGAATCAATTACAGAAGTTTTAAATGTTGTTTTAACATTTTCCAAGAAGCAAAATTTATGAAAAGTTTTTCAATAAACCAATTTATTCAGATGATCTTGTATATGCAAATGGAATAAAATATTAATATAAATGCACTGTTCAAAGCAACAATGTTACATAGTTGACTAAATATGAAACGTGTTGTATTCTTGCTCAAAGGTCATAATAAAAGAATGGAAGGAAACGACACCAACAACCATTTTAAACCGTTTTTTCAAAACTAAATCAAGGCATGCCGACGTAAGCCCGGGAACTGCTGAGCCTGCATGTGCCGCTGCTGTCCTGCCTATGTGAGAGAACGCTGACTGCTGATATTAACAGGAATGAAAAAAAATAAAAAGACAGGAAGACACAGAATAGATTACTCATTTGGTTCTTAGGTTAGTTTTATTTTCCCAGTATGTGCAATCTGAGATTTTTCTTTCTGCTTCAGGTAGGATTTTGACCACTAATGACTATGCACACTGTAAAAATACCAAACATTTCATTTAAGTAAACAATGTATGCAAATGAAGCTTTAGAATTTGCATAATTGTGTTTTTTGGGAATTGAGCAAAATATTTGAATTAAAAACAAAGCAGTAAAGTAAGACTTGGTGGAGATATTCGGACATGTTGAAGCTGTGTTTTCATGTACAACCACAATATAAAAAAGTGATACAACAACTGCCGATATAAAGTACTAATTCTAACATTCTGCATGCAAAGACAGAGATAGCACAGCAGTAAAATAAGACAAACAGCTCCAGAGTCCTTGCATCATCTAAAGATAGGGCTACATCTGGATTAGTTCCAAAGCACAAGACAGCCAAGGGAGAACATTGAGGATACATATCAAATTACAGAAGAGTTCCAGGAACAGGTTAGGCCAGACTGTGTTGTTAATATTAAAGGGCTTGTTTTAGCACAGTTTCAGTATTGCTTGATAAAATTCCTATCATCTGATGCTCAACTTAAGTTATTTAATTTTCCTTTGGGATCAATAAAGCATTTCTGAGTTGAATTTGAATTGAAACAGAAACAGTTCGGTGTCTTCTTATCATGCTTTTTGTATTATGCTGTTTAACGAAAGCTGAACAAAGGATATGTTGGAAAATTTGAATGCGTATGAGAAATATAGCCTAAAATTAGGCACGTTCAGAATTATGGAACATTTTTGAGAAGATTTAGAAACTCATTTGGAAAATCAGTCAAAGAAAAATTATGCATTATTTTAAAAATTATTTACAAATAAAAATTCGATCATAGCAATTTACCACAAGTCATATAGAAGCAAACATGTAGAAGAGGATGTGCACCACAGAAGAAGAGGTTGACCACAGAAGAGATCAAAATGTAACTTTTTGGTTTACTTGCAAATTGCTCTGTGTGGCAGAAAGAAATACATAAACTGCATATTGCTCTAACCATACAGTACCTGAGGCAGGGACATAGTGGCTGCATTATGCTGTGGGGGTACCTTTGTTTACCAGCGACAAGGAAGTTGGTCAGAGTTGATGGGAAGATTAGGGCTGAATACAGGGAAATCCTGGAAGAAATGTTGTTTGAGGCTGCAAAAGAGGTAGAGCGTCACCTTCCAGTGAGACAACAACATTAAAGATAAAGAGGTAAAATAAGAAAGGAGTGGACATAAATGAAAATAAATATATGTATTAGAAATGTGAAACCGCTGTTTGACCTGACTGAGCTTCATCTATTTTACCAAAAATAATAGGCTAACATTTCTCTAGGTGTGTAACGTTGGCTAGCTGTGCTACTTTGTGTTTGGTCCATAAAGTGCTATATATTTTAGTTTGAGGTTCACAAAATGTGAAAAAGTTCAGGAGTGCTGAATATTTTTAAAAGGCACTCTACCGTTCAATCCAGGCAGTGAGCAATGTAATGAGATTTGCATAAAATGAGACAAAGAGCAAGTTGAAAACTCTCATGCAAGTACAAATTCAAAATAAGAGCACAATTTTAATAAATACAATTTGAATAATTGCATCTGCCACACCAAGTTAAATGCAGACAATTTTAATAACTGCATCAGCCACACCAAGTTGCCATTACTCTCCACTCTTATGGTCACCAAAAGATACATTTTACAAGTGAATAGTAACTAACTGATAGATGCCCTAATTAGAAAGACATTTTAAAGTAAAACAAGACGTCAAGGCCAGAAACACAACAAAAAGCAAAAGTTTGGAAATAAATCTAAGTGTACTTATCAACTGAGCATACCTACAATGAGGCATTTGTCTGTAACACTTAAAGTGGCACTTTCAATTTTCTCACTCAAGCTCTGAAGTCAACTATTAATTTGGAGGGAAACTGTGCTTGCGTGGATACACACGAAGATGAAGACACACACACGCACACACACGCTCTGGGTTGTGTGCCTAAGTAAACACAACGGCCTTATAAATATAAATTGCAGTCAATGGTGCTGGAATTCCTTTGCACTCATTCACCCAGTCACTTGTCCTCTCTCCCTTTCACTTTGTACACACCCCCAGCAGGTGCTTTCACTTGAGGTTTAGTTTGCTGTTGTGCTTTAGGCTGTGTCTTTTAGGTTCAGTGAAATTGTTCCAAAAAAAAGCTTACGAGGGGGATCCCAGGCCTCAGCCTGGGGCTCAGCATCAGTCATCAAGGAAAAACAGTCTGTGGACTGCCGGCTTCACCTTCGTTCAAAGGCAGAGAACCGCATCTGCATTGAAGCTTTCTTCCATCAGAGCATCTTTGCAGAGGTAAGGAGACACCACTCAAACCTAGATCCTAAATATTTTATGTTTGCCTTTGTGATTATTCTCGTTAATATTACAATTTAAAAGGGAACAACTGTGCAGCTCTTTGTCTGGAGTTAAAATGATATCATCATTTCATCTTTTTTTGGAAACCAGAAGATTGATGCACAACTGAACAGGCATAGAAACGACAATAAACCTTTAAATTTTAATTGTATAAAATTTTTTCAACAGAAAGTACGTAATCTTTGTCATTTTATACAATTATAAAGTCATTTAATGATAAAAACTGCATTAGTACAGTTGCATCAATGCATTACAAAATAAACTTGTTGATTCCTACATTGAAAATTTCACCTCATTCATATAATTGCTGATAGGTCGCATACTGAATAAATTGGAATATGTATTTCAACAAGGCTCTTTTATCATTTCAAAAGTACCATTTGAAAAATAACCTTTAAGCAGATATTAAGCCTACTTTTTATTAGGCTCACATTTCTGTGCTAATTTTTTTTATTAGTCAGATGTAATCACCATGTTGGGATTGCAGCGCCATCAGAAATAAAGATGGCTGGCTGCTCAAGAGCAATTTTGCAACCAGAAAGTTTCAGTATTGCAACTATAAAAGTATAAAGTTTAAATCTGAGAAGAGAACATTAGTTGTATTTTTATGGGGGCATTTTCCCCCATATAATTTTTATTTGTTTTGAAGTGGCAGATTTTTGCTGTAGGTTGAGAAAGTTGTGTGTTATAAAAAAGTTTGGGATGTCTGTGCACTGATCAATTATCTTTTAAGGAAGTAACTATTATATCTGAAACCTAAAATCATCCACAATCTGCTCTCAGCAGTGTTATTATTTTCTAATAATATTTCTTTCTTGCCGTGGCAGCCCAGCTAAGATGCTATTTTTCTCTACGGAATTTTTATTAAAGTGAAAATACTTCTAGGGGTTCCTTTCAGTTTAAATTCTTGTCTGAAATTTGTCTTGATCTTTGCCTTTTAGAAGAACAAAAAAGAACCTTGACTGCAAGAATAATTTCATTTCACTTGCATGTGAATTTGGCGTAACAAAAAATTATTTACTTGGGGAAACAAAAGCTTTGTATTAACCAGGAATGGGAAGTCGTGGCCAAAATCAAATCTACAACACCAGCAGGTATAAATAAGAGATGAGCTGCAGTTACATCACATAAAAAAACAAAAGAACAGGTGACAGTATACATAGCTCTTAAAATCCCATTCTGATGTAGATGCTGATGAATATCCTCAGTAATCATGAAAATTAACCATTCGGATCAGGCTTCAGGGGTTTGGGTCATATAATTTCCGCTCCCCTCAAACATCTTTCCAGGTGGCAGGTTTATTTGATCATCTACCAATGTAGGTTTGAAGGCTTATCTTAGCCATTTTGTACAAATACAATCCTCTGACAGAATTAATTAGGACTAGCAAAAAACAGTCTTTGCAGAAGTTCAACTTCCAAGGATATTCGCCCGACTCCTGTACACCCGACTGCAGGAATGATTCATCCTGTGCACCATCATTCCCCAATGCCAGTTAAGACAACCCACATAGAGGCTAGTAATGACAATCCCGCTGAAAAGATAAGAAATGGAGCTTTGTGATGGTATGAACATGATATTCAGATCAGGCTCTGCAGATAATGGAAAATGGGCTTCTATCTCTGATTCATAAAATAAGCAAATATCCATAAACAGACTCATGTTACGTCTGAATGTAATTTACAGTGTGAGCTGAGCACCTGCCTTTATTAGCATTGCCATAAAAAGGATCTAAATGAGTGAATCTAATCAACAGAGGTTCATCCAGTAAATAATCACATGAAGCCATGTGATGCTCCTGCCTTCAAACTTGTTCTTTGCAAAATAACTTCTTTAGTTAGCTCAAGATTCCTATGAGAAACAATAACAAGGAAAGGAAAAAAAAAGAGATCTCCCTTTAACACTCACACTGCAAACAGTCACGCCTGGCTGTTCACGCTCCTTTAACTCCAGACTCAAATGACACCAGCAGAGGTCTCTGCCAAGATGATTTTCACCATTGGATAAAGAAGTTCAGATGACATTTATGGTCTTTTTTGTTCTTACTCACCTCTGAATATTTATTTTAAACAAAGCCTATGCTTTTTGGTTTTTTAATGTCGACTTATTAACTTTAATTTGAACATTTTGCCACATTTTCTCATATCAGTCATGTGAGATCACTGGTTAATTTTAAGTTCAAATGATTTCACAGGTTTGCAATTGCATTCAATTCAGGAGGAAGCAGAACTCAAGAATTTACTTCTTGGCCTCAAATAATATTCCTTCTAGCAATTTTTTTTTTCATTCCAAAGAAAATAGAGGATATTTTTGCAATAAATAACATTCGAGACTGTAGAAAAGAAAAAGAAACCAATCATGGTGAAAACACATCAGCTTCCCAGGAAGGAGTTCTTTTCTTTGTGGAGTAAATGGAGCAAGCTCTAAAGCTCCTGAAATGAATATCAGCGTCTTGACCAAACTCATTTAGAGATCAGTCAGGGTCTTAATCCCTCTCTCAACAGGGGGTGTGAGCTTGTATCTTTTTCCTGTGTCCTCTCTTCCTTTTGGAAGAAGGTAATATGGCTAAATTTGCTTCGCTAATGGATTTAGCGCAAGCTGTTGCACAGCAGAGTTGACATGCAGCAACAAGCTGGGATACCAGAGGCGTTTAATCTCACTCCTGACGGAGAAAAGTGGAGGATGGGCTGGAGTTTACCAAAAGTTTGGAGATAAAAGGAAGAGCAAGGAGGAGGACCTTATGTTGGAGGGTTAAGGAGTAAGGGCTAAAAGAGGAATCTTTACAAAATATGAGAATGATAACATCATTCAACTTTTGAGAGGTTTGGAAAACAAGATGTCTCTTTTTTATATAAATATGAACTTTTGGTAGAAAAGAAATCAAATCTATAATTTTGCTCATAACCTGATTAAATCCCATTGAATTTATTAAGAGCTTAGCTTTAAAGTTGCACTTGTCCTAAAAAGTATAATTTTCCAAACTTTATGAGACTTTAATTGTTTGCCCTACGCTGAATCAAGAAATTACTCCACTGAACATGTGCTCAGTGGGGACACACTTCCTTTACTGCCACCTGAGACACAATCACTGATAACCTGGTCTGTGGCAGTAGTGTGACTCCCATATGCCAGATGTGGCAGGTAGAAATTATTGGTGCCATATGCAAGATTACACATTTGTCGCAGGTTACGTAGGCAAATGTTCATTTTGGATGATGATCTCCTGTTCGGAAGAACCCCACACCCATCAATAAGGGTTTTCACTTGAAAAAGATTTTTCTTTTTGTGGACACATGGTTTTGGGCACATTTTGTTCATGTTCTTGTCTTTATTATCTTTTTGATTAAAATCTCCAGCTGACTCTGGAGACAGAGGGCCGCCAAGACGGTACCTTGAAAGCCTGAAAGTGGCAGCAGGGCTACCTCAGGTCTCAATACAAATCATCCACCCCCAAGATGAGAACCATTCTGGGCCACTGACCCACAAATAAGAGACTCAGTCAAATCCATTTTGCCTCATGCCTGCCAGGGGTGGATGTCCTTTCACTCTCCCTTGAAGTTTATCTCCTGAGAATCTCATTTTGACTTTGGGGAAGCTATAAAGGAAGAACTACTCAGACTCAAATCAGCTCCTTGTGTAACACAGGATGGTGTTTCTGGGAGGATAGTTGGTACTTTAGCACTTGGAGGAATAAGAATAAGATATAATTTGACAAGGTAAGCTCCTACAAGGTTCAGATGTTAGTGGTGTATTTACGTTGATTCTTTTTCCTGGCATCTTCCAGGTCATTCTGATGCTTCTATGACTTTCAGATCTTCTCTTTGTCTTTCTCCTCAGATGTCGAATCCAGTGAGTGGCTTACCAGAGAGCTCTGACTTCGTGTCCCGGATTGGAATGACAGAGGATTCACTCGTCTTCCGCGAGCGAAACAGATGCTCTGAAGACCCGTGGGACACAGTTGACATCAAACCCAATATAGAAGCTCTGGAGCGTGGAGCGGGCCTCTACCTCTCCTGCTATGACATGCTCCTCACTGAAGATGCCACCTGGGTGGTGAAAGTTTCAGAGGGGTCCACTGCACTAGCCGTGCCCATGAATCGCATGGAGAGCCAAGAGGAGCCAGAGCAGTGCCCTGTCATTGATAGCCAGGAGAATGGACTCTCTCCTGGGCTTGAGGGTCAGATGGAGGATCGTTCTCTGGAGCAGGTGCAGAGCATGGTTGTAGGAGAGGTGCTGAAGGACATTGAAACAGCCTGCAAACTGCTCAACATCACCCCAGGTAGGCTGTTCACCACCACCACACCTGTTGCTGCACTTTGTCATTTTAAGGAACATTAATGCATCTAACTAGCAAAGCGAAATGAGCATTACTCACTATTTGGAGATAAAAGAATTATTAAGTCGGAGAACCAATCTTACTCCCAAAATCAACACATTTTTTGTGTAAAGAGCTCAGCTAAGATGACAGCTGTTCCCAATCATATCCATACTGACGCAAACTTATGTTTGCCTGCTCCAGGATCCGTTTTAATCCTGACCTTTTGAACAAGTTTCCCTGAATTGTGACAGTGATGATTCTCTACTGGCAGCAGCCGTGTACACAGTCTTAAGGGCGAGGTCTCGCCTGCTTGGAAAGCAAACAGAGGAAGCGGTTTTGTGCATTGTATTGCTTCTGGCTGTTATAAACCTACGTGATCCCCAGTCATCTGTTCACCTGATTAGGACTGCAGTGACATAAAAAAGATAATAACTTTATGTACTTTGAGTTATGCCTAACAACATTTGGAGAACATACACTTGAAAATGGCTTCGTATTAGCCAAATGTTGCACATATTATGATTATTCTGAACAAGTTGCTTGAATTTCTTCTATTTCATACCTCATTACAGACCCTACAGAGTGGAACACTGGGAATGTCCAAAAGTGGATGCTGTGGACTGAACATCTGTACAGGTTGCCCCACGCAGGAAAGGCCTTCCAGGAACTGACAGGGAAGGATCTGTGTGCCATGAGCGAAGAGGAGTTTCGGCAGCGCTCTCCACTGTGCGGAGACACTCTGTATGCTCACCTGGATATATGGAAGTCAGGTATATGATGTCTTCATTTATTTAACAAACCACAAAAAGAAATGAGCAAATAGACTTATATTTAGGTGGAATTAAGCGGCGTGAAAAATATTGTTTCTTCTAACTGATTGTCTGTTACCTTTATCTCCAGCTGCCTGGATGAAAGAGAGGTGCTCAGCTGTAGATACCAAAGCTACAGGTAAGATTGATTTCCTACTGCCTTTTCTTGTATTTAAGGACATTACCTAACCTTAATGGAAGCTGAATTAACACAGACAGAAGGAGGCTTAATAAATCTGCAGTGCAAGTTCTCCCTCTCTCTTCACATAACCAATTTACTTCACCATTTATAAGTTCACAATTTTAATTATTGCATTATTCAAATAATAAATGTCTTTGTGACATTTTAATTGGTTGATATCAACAACCTAAAGGAGGACATGCCTGTGTTTTGTTGTGCAGGCTGTGAGGAGCTTTGGTCCGAGGCTGATTCATCCTGTTCGGGTCAACCGATTCATCTGTGGCAGTTCCTCCGAGAGCTGCTGCTCAAACCTCACAACTATGGTCGCTGCATACGCTGGCTCAATAAAGAAAAAGGTGCAGCATCTCCTGCCATTTTACTAAATGTATTTTAAAGTAGTGTGACAAATAGGGATGCAAAAAGTAGTGAGGCTTCAGGGCTGTGGGCTCCGTTTGTGGTTCATAAAAATACTGTAATTTAACTCAAAAGAAAGAAGTTTTTTCATGAGTGGAACAAAAAATGTTTTATGCAGATGACCTGTTATAGAAGAGAGAAATAAAATTAACTTGGTAAGAGAGGACTCTTCATCTGTTTTTCCTGCTTTAGTAAAGGTAGTGTTAGCCTTGCAGCACAGTCAGCTGCTGCAGGAGCTCAGAAAAGTGACAGTATAACATAAAGCATTTGCCATGCGGTGTGAATTTATTAACTCCATGAAAAAAAAACTCTTTCAGCAGTGAGTTACATGCTACCAGAATATGCAGGATAAATAAATTTATGTATAAATATTAAACATTTGCTAAGTTTGGCCAGCTAAATTCTCCAACTCTGCACATTTTGTTCATTTTGTTTCATTTTTATTTTATTTTAGTTCAGTTTGAAATAAACTGAACTAAGATGTCTGTGAATCAAATATTTGTGAATCGTGAATTTTTTGTACCTTAATATATAACAGTAGAACTTGATCAATCTTAAACCATGTGTTGCCAGTCATTTTCATGAAAATAATTTTAATTTTAACACATATTCACTGTCATTGGAGTTTTTCTGGAACTGCAAAATTCTGGAAAAAAAAAAAATCTTTGCTTATAAGTAAAATAAAATGGATGATTAGTTTCCAATGATATAACTTTTGTATTTTTTCTCCAATTTAATTTATTCAATCATTATTTATTTAATAAAAAAATACCACAAACTACAGATCAGCGGTTGGAAAACACTTTTCTTTCTAAGCTCATGTGTTTGACTAGTGACTGAAGTACAAAAATGTATTCACACTCTGTTTTGTACTTGTTGCTGTGTGTTCTTTGTTTGCTTTGTTTTGTTTTTAAAGATTCCTGTTTCTCCCTGCAGGTATTTTTAAAATCGAAGACTCGGCTCATGTGGCGCGACTGTGGGGACTCAGGAAGAACCGACCTGCTATGAATTATGACAAGCTGAGCCGCTCCATTCGACAGTACTACAAAAAGGGAATCATCCGCAAGCCTGACGTGTCTCAGAGACTGGTCTACCAGTTTGTTCACCCAGTATGAGGCTTCAGGAGACTGGGATGATGAGAAAAAGTCTTATGACAATAAAACCAAACTATATCTTACAATGCACTTGAACAATTAAACCCAAGATGAAAAGTGACTTTGGACACATGCACTGATAAACGTGCCTTCCTCTGCAGAAGCAATGAGGATGAGAGAAAATATTTTGTCTGATGCTTTTTTTTCCCTGCTGCAGAATCAAGCAAACACAGATTACAATAAACAAACTGCCTTGTTGTTTGCATGGTCTGCCTGGTGATGGTTCCATGATTAAATTCAGATGTAAAAGCGCCACACCTATGCTTTAACAAACAAGCTTCATACAGTTGCCCCTCTCCTACTCCTACGCTTGTTATGACTTCTGCTTCAGTCATCCACACTGCCACCAGGTAATCTTGTGTTGCTGGACCTGTTAAGCCACAGCAGGCTTCTATATCTCATCTGGGAAGTATAGGAAAGGACACTTCAGCAGTTTTGATGAATTTGGATGCACAAGTGCAATTCTTAAAACTTTCTGTGGTGGAGATGATAAGGCCAATTTTGTTTTTGTCTTCCTTCGTGATAAGAGGGACATTTTCTCTAACAGCACTGCTGAGGCGCTTCATGGTTTATCTTGTCAGTTCTGATTTATATAGCTTTATAAAGATTGCATTTTAGGTTGCTGATGTCTGAGGCACAAAGTGCTGAAAACCAATTATTATCATTTCACTGTCTCATTGCTAACATGAAAACAGCCTAATGCAACCATTACAGATGTTAAATGAAGTGGGTAGTAACCATGAAGTCAAGTGGAGTGCCTTGCATCTTTGGAAAAAAAGATGTTCACATTTTCCTATATTATTGCCACAAACGTTAGTGTATTTTATTAAGATGATTTTATATAACAGAACACAAAGTAAGTGTGGAGTGAAAGGAAACATTTTCTAAAATGTTTACAAATAAAATTCTGAAAAGTGAGGTGTGCATTTGTATTCATCCTTGCTGAGTCCATACTTTGATCGATCTCCTCGCTGTGCAATCAGTTGCGAACCTTGGAGCGTACGCCTCAACCAGCTTTGAACATGAAAATCTTGCCCATTTCTTTCCAAAATATGCTGGGTACAGTCAGATTAAATGAAAAGCTTACATACATTTATTACATACATACAGACATTATGTATGTATAAATAGGCATATTGATTCTTTCATATGAATATGCCTTAATATAAACTATTTTCTTGTAGCCCTGATTGTATGTTTACACTTGTGGTCCATTAGATGGACATAAAAATGGAAAAGAAAGTGGAAAACATAAAAGGAGAGAGGCTGAAAAAAATAGTTAAAATGGAAATGAGATAAAAAAGATAGAAGGGAAAAAGGATAAAGAAAATAGTAAAGATTCTATACCTACAGAAAGGAAGAAAAAAAATCACAATATTTTTCTTTTAAGCAATAGAATTTTTATTACTACTTCTCTATAAAAGCCAAACTTGACAGTAGTATTGTTGACGGTTGTGACACAGTGAACATCCATGTCTTTTGTAGATTGGTAGTATATTTATTAGATTTTCAGATGATGACTGGAAGAGAGCCACATTGTTCACCCTCTTCTAAATTTCTCTACAACTTTACCTCTGACCTGTCTGGTGTATTCCCTGTTTTTGTTCAGTCATTTACTGAACTTATAAAGTAATATTCCAACATTAAACACTAATAGTTGGAAAATTGCATTACTGGAATAAGGTCAGAATCTTACGAGAATAATATTCCGACTATCGTTCCCATACTGCAATAATATTGGAACATTGTCTTACGACAAAAACGTCATAATGTTAGAAAATAGTCCCTAAATAACGTCGAAATAACCAAAGAATAACGCACAAAACTGAGATAAAACGAGGCATGTTGAGCATGCCTCATGTAGTTAAAGTTTGGCATCCGTTTTAAAAATAAGGTCAAACTTAATCTTTTAACACATCACAATTAAATTATTATCAGTCGTGGGATTTTAAAACAGTTATGCAAATGTCTACTTCAAAAAAACTACAATGACTTTGATCATATTAGATCTTAAATGTCCCAATAATCTACTTCTTGAGTAAAGGCAGATTTCATGATTCAAGCAGAACACAGGCTAAGACAGAAACTAAATTTGAACTCTGTCTGTGGGTAATTTGCAAGCGTTTGTGATACATATAAAAACGACCACATTTTGTTTGAAGAGGTATCAAGCAGTTTTAATTTCACAGTCCTTTCTTTTCTGATGAATGTCCTTACTGACATTTTCTTCCGCAACTGTCTTTTATGCAATCCAACAGGTTTTAAAAAATGTACCGTAATTACCATTTTCCTCCAGTGGTGAGTGATTGCAGTGAAGATCTGCCAAGACAAGGTGGTTTTGAGCTAAATGAAGCAGGTGAAAAAAAAAAAACACCTCTTGCTCTGAGGTTAGTAAGTAAGAGGTGAACTTGTTTCCTCATGTGCTTCAAAGGAACTAAGAGGAAATATGAGTAAAAATTTGTATGTTCAGTGAGAAGTCAGTCTTGATGTGATATCTTGTATGATGGGAGCAGTTTACACCATTGTAAAATGACAACATGCTAACAAGCTACAACATGCATGCAGAGTGCATCCCCAGTTAAAATGTGCCTCTATGGTGAGGGGTAATTATTATCATTTCATACGACTGCTTACATTAAAATTAATTTAAGTTGCACGGGATCAAAGATTTTCTCATAGTGCACAAGATTATGTGGTGATAATTAGAGCACAAAAATGACTGACGGAAACAACAGTGTGTGTTTTAGCAACCGTCAACAAGAAAAAGAAACAAAAACAGAACTCAACCGCAAAATTTACTTAGAAAGACAGATAGCAGTTGTTTTTCTTCTTTTTCCAAGTGACACCTACAATGTAAACAAAGACGAAAAGTAAAAAAAAATAAAAATCTTTGCAACTTTATATAATAGTTCCACAACTTGAAAAAATATTAGTTCACCGTATATAATGTTGCATATTTGTTTGTAAAAAGCTAAACTGTTAGCTCAGAAAGTTTGTGAATATAGTCGTATTAAACATATCAATATATCATAAGAAGAGGGAATATTTAAATTGTAATTATTTTGGAGATAAGCTTATTATTTTGACAGCAAGAGTGTTACTTAAACTAAACAAATATTTTTCCTATAAAGAATTGCCTAAATTATAAAATTGTTTGTAAGATATCTTGTGACATCTAGTGGCAGCAATAGGTATTGACTAGTATTGAATTGAAAATGTTTTGTAAATCATGATTAAAAAATTTTAATCCAGGAAAGGCGATTTTTCTCAGTTTAAAGTCATACACTAAATGTCTGGAAAATTCAGAAAATATGCTCTTCTAACTGTTAATGAGTTTCCTGATAAAACTCAACTAACTAGATGAGACAGATCGATCTATCTGTATGTCTGTCTGTCTGTCTGTCTGTCTGTCTGTCTATCTTTTCTGGTCTGGTCTGTCTGTCTGTCTGTCTATCCAGGTACAGCAGTAACAGCATTTAAGTCCTTCATTATTCAGCAGGGCTGCCCGTGCAACAGATGTCTTCATGTAGATGGCTTTTCACTTTTCAGTCACATTGATATATTCTTTACTCTTTAACCAGGTTTGGATCAGGGGGATAACTAAGTCTGACAAATTTATAAAGTTAATACGGTATGTTCAAAGTGCAATTTTAAAGTTTGAAGTGGTACTTTGGCTTCCTCCACATTATAAAAACATGTATGTTACATTAACTGGTGACCCATTGGTGTCTTAGGACTATGTCTGTACTTAAATTAGTCTCAACTGTATTTAAAGACTTCAAAGTGTGTCTCAAACTTCAGATGAAATATTTTTTTATTATTTATGCAGAACAGGCACTACAGCTTGGAAATTACAGCACTATGCTAAAAGTACAGAGAAAGCCCTCTAGTTATCTAAAAGTTTCCTTTGAAGTTGCAGAATAAAGCACAAGAGAAAAGGTTGTCATTTACTGGCTTTCAGGAGCTTCACAGTTGACGTAAACAGTCCCATTCTGTTTCAAATACAGACAAAGACACAGTTACGACAGCTGAGATGCGGAAGCTTTTCCATCTATGGGTTCTTCAGTCAGTCCTTGTGTCGATGTAAACTGATCTCGAAGAGATGGAGTCAGATTCAGAAGAGGTAAGCTCTCTGTCACTGAGCGCTTACCTCTGGCTGAGAGTCTTGGAAGAGGCCATTCACCTCTCTGAATCGAGCGCTAACACCATACAGAGGTAGGCACGAAAAAGAGCATATAGAGGCATCAACAAAACAGATGTGTCACTTTCGGGGGTTTGTGTGAAAAAATTTTTTTTGCTCTCAAAGCAGAAAAGTCTGGTGTCTCATCAATATTTCAGACAGATCCTCTTTCTGCTTCTAACTCTGCAGCTTTTCCTGTCTGCGTGAGAAACAGCAGCCTGCCACCCAGACCAAACAGCAATCTGCACCAGCATGTGCAGCTATCAAACCAGCCTCTTATACAGCACTGCTACATATGCTGAATTTCCTGACTGAAGATAAAATATAAGAAAGAAACAAACATTAACACAACCTGGAGCTTTAATTAACTTGAGCCTCAGCCAATAAGTAGATGGAAACTAATCAAGACCATGCGCTGGATCAGTTCAGTAAACAGCGTGTGGGAGCATCAGCATGCACAAAATCACAGGGGGTAAGAGCTGCGAGTCACCAACGTTCGCTCAAAATAAACAATTCACACTGATTACAGGAACAAACAACAAATAAATTATAAAACTGGTTTGTAAATGTGGCTAATCTCCATATAAAATAGCGAGTTGGTGTTTACAAGGCAGCTTGTGATCACGGAGGCTGCATTATCAACACATCTGACTGGGGGAGAAAAAGAAGAGAAAATAAAAGGTGATAGAGAAGTTAGGCACATTGTCGCAGTGAATGGGAAAAGTGGAGCGTTGCGTAAAAAAAAATTGTTTCAAACGAGAAAATCTCTGTTGAGAGGAACTCTGAGTTTCTGTTATCTTTAATAGAGTAATGCAGCAACTGTGAAACGAGCCAGGACAATTCTGCACTCTTCAGTATTCTTGGTAGAGCACCTTCTCAATGAGGTTACACAGTGGATTTTGTTCTTTTATACACTCCAGGTAGTAACTTATCCCATGCCGATGGAAGGCTTGCATATTCTCACAATGGGCATGATGTCATGTCAACGTTAGAATTTTTTCAAGGGAGCACTAATCATACGACAGGCAAATTCACTGAATAAAAAACAAGAATTGGGTGCACAAATTTGTTGAATTCTTTTTCAATTATTCTAATGCACAGAAGGTCAGAATTACACATACAAGCTCCAACACACACACTACCCACTGATACTGGTCTGAGGAAGGAAGGTGAACAAATTGGATGGAGCCCCACAGCATGAATTTGCCTCCACCATTCTTTACAGTAGTTATAGTGTTCAGAGTTGAAAGCATGACTTTTACTACTCCAAAAATTCCTGCAATTAAGGTTATATTTCTTAATCTTAATCCCTTAATTTTTGGTCAGATCCAAATTTCGTTCCATGTCAATATTATTATTTGACTCTGAAAGATGGGCTCTGATGGTCAAAATTTATAGACACAATTGGGAATTCAAACAGAATAAATGAAGCAGGCTGGCAGATTATCTTTTCAACCCCACAAAAATTCTATGAACTATACTAAAAAGCTGGGTTTGTAACAAAAAACCAAACAGTTTTAGCAAACTTAAATAAGAAGAGTCAAACATCCAGTCAGATTACGCCACAAGCTTGTTGAAATCTGTAAAAAACAACTTTTTATGGGATACTTACCCAAATGTTACTGGTTGTGTATGTATATACTTGAATAAATTCAAACCTGTGCACCACATTCTTGTTCATGCCCATGGTGAGTGCATAAAAACTTTTCAACAGGACGGTTGATCCACAATTAAGTTTAGCTATTTCATGTGTTTTGTTTGTAAGCGTGACTATTCAAAAATAACCAAGCCTGTCCAGCAATAGTAACAGTTATTTGGTGTCGAAAAAGTCCACTTAGTTTATTTTAAGGGTTAAAGGTCAGTTCCAATTTCGACTGATTAAATCATGAGCTTAACACTAGTGCCTTCAGTTTGTATGCAGGACTTCACACATGATTCTGTGACAAAAGAATAAAATGAAGTATTTAGACAATTGTGGTATATTTGTCATGTTCCTGGCCCTCTGGTCGCTGGGAGGCATTTGTGTTACATTTGCGCGAGCCTGAATGCTAATTTTAAGCAAAGCTAACACTCTGCAGGCCATGCAGCTTTGAAAGTGGTTTAAATTCTCCAATTGAACTTTACAAGATGAAACGCACATACACTTCCAAAAATGCTAAACATAATGTAAATACTAAGGAAGAAAACTGTGTATTTTATAAAGAAACAAACTGTACAAGCATCCAGATGGTAAAAAAGAGATTAAAATACATAAATGCACAGCTCATTCTTGATACCCCGGCGCCTTATTCGATTTCTCATGAGAGAAGAGCATCACGGCTGACAGCAAACTCAGAGACAACAACGTGTCGCTTCAGTTGTTGTAACTGGAGGCGATGTGAGTTTGAGCAATCTTCTTTATGATGACGACAGTTTGCTGCTCCTTTTCGGAAAAGGAAAGATTTGCTTTGAAGTCTCTGGCAATGTAGGAGCGTGAGTGGACGGTTCAGTCCGGATTTCGAGCATCCTCGGCTGGTACGTTTAGATCGGCTCCACATAATTGGCAGGGTAAAGACCGAGCTGGCCATTATCCAGGCGACCTTTACACCAGCCCTGATCGTCCTCGTCTTCCAGCTTCGTCAGCAAATCACCTTGATTGATAAAAAGGGACAGAAAGTGGGAGGGGGATTTAATGAAACGCCTCTTTCTTGTATTTTGCAGCTGACCACAAGGACATGAAAGGAAGTTGCCACCAATTTTCCAAATGGGGAGGATTTATAGCATCTTTCGAGTTTTATATTTGCCTGGCCTATTTTCCTTTCATGTGGATATTTGTGTTAAGGTTATTTTGACTTCTCCAAATTTGTTGATGAAATTTAAAGTAATGTTGAGCTCCTCAGATGTCATTGATGTGCAAAAGGGACACAATGCAACAAATAAATATCTTGTCAAAAAAATAGTTAAAAAAAAACTACATTTAAAATATGGAAGAGGGTTATGGACACTGAAAATAAAATAATTCTGACTTTTTTCTCAGTTTGCTGATTCTTTGTCAATTTATGTCAAAATCCAAATATCTAAAAGAAACATTATAAGGTGTATGTAAATTATGTTGCTATTATAAAAAGTAATCACATAACGGCTTCTTCTTTGTTGCAGGATTTGTAAATCTGCACTTTATCCACAATAAAAGAGTATCACAAATTCGTTTGGAAGATCTGAGTTTTAAAACTAGATTTGCCTGATGCTGCATAAATAATTGAAATAATTTTCATTCTGAGAAAAAAAAAATCAAAATTCTGAGATAAGGTTGTTTCTTTTTCCCAATGGCTACCATGAAATCAGTATATAAAGCCTGACATACTGATTTATCAGTAGTACTATGTCACATTACTACATATAAAGTTATCACATATTAAATATTTTTTTAATGTATTGAATTATGGCACTTTTCCCCTCAAGATTACAGATCATAAATATATACTGTTGTGTATGTTTGCATCCTGTCTGGATATGTTTATTAACAATCCCTGCAGAAATTGGATAGTTCTGCCATGTCTTTGTCACATTTTGTTCTGGAGTCTGAGTTGAGATAATTCGATCCTGTTATTGATAACGGTCTGTGTGGTTCAGGCTGGAAGCCAGAGAAACTGGTTTCTCTGGCTTCCAGCTTGTTTCTATGTTGTAACTACTGTCTATTTGCATAAATATCACTCTACAAATTTATTTCTGGCCTTCCTAGTCTAAGAGTTGGACTACTCAAGTTATCCACTGTAACTTATAGCTTTCCCGCTAAACAGGAACTAACGGACAGCAGCAGACATTTTTTAGATAAACTGTTTGGTGAATTTAAAACATGAAGGATGCATCGGGACAGCAGTGAAATATTATTTTTAATGAAACATGGCTGCAGGATTTGGATCACACAATTAAGCTTTGAGATGATTCAGAAAAACAGGGATAAACCCAAGACAAGCACATAACTAGGTTTGTTGGATCACAGCATCAAATTTTGCCACCGTTCACTGCAGTCAAAGAACCATTTTGCAGCCCAGAAATGGTAACACAAGATACCAACTGCTCCACATCCACAGTGTTTCCTCATACCATCATTGCTGATCACATTTCTTTGACTTTTATCCAGGTGAATAAATATGAAGCTACCCACCCTGAGAGTGTAAACTCTCCGCCTCAGTGTATTCTTGGATTTCTGTGCTTTTCTATTTAAAAAAAAAATATTTTTTTTTCTTGTTGCGATAATTCATTATGTCGAGCTCTCAGCTTTACAGTCCAATACAGTGATCTTCAAACATGGAAACAAGCTAGGCATAGTGTGCATGCATCAAACCTAACCAATCAATGAATATGCATCAAATAGATAAATCTGGATTTGACTATATGTCACATTGCAAAACAAAAGTTTAAAATGTTTTTTTCTAAAATTCAAGAAATTTAAAAAACTGTAAAGATTGCATTTATTACATTTGAAATGGTTTTGGTGAAATTTTTAACATTGCTAATATTTTGTTAGAGCCATTGGGTGGTATCAGCCACAATAATAAAAAATAAAGCGGAGATACGCAGTTATGTCTGTGATTTATGGAATAGAGGGTGATATAATGGATGAGTTTGAAGGTTGAGGCTCATCTGGGGAGTCTTGTTATAGCTGTCTAGGAGACTCAGGATGGGCCAAATGACCTGGTCAACTTAGGACCTCCCCTAGATGGTACCTGGAAAAAACAAGGACAGCAAAAATAGAGAAGAATGGATAGAAGGGGGAGATGAGGTAAGCAATGAAGGGTGAAAGCAACAAGGGAGAATGATGGATTGGACTGATTAACATTGGTAGACAACTGGACAGTTTGTGAGTTGATATGAATTACTTATGGTTTAATTTCAGTTTTTTTTTTTGGTGCTCTGAAAAGTTGTGAAGTTGTGCTCTGTTAAAAAAGTGAACTACAATTGGATTGAAAGAGTGTGATGACAAGAGTTAAAGTTTTAAATGAGGAGGTTAGGAAGGAACAAATAGGGTGATCAGGATGCAAAGGGATGAGAACGATGAGTGTTGAGTCCCTGCACCATGACAAATGGTGCTGAAAAGGTAACTTGACTTGACAGTTCATAAGAGGTGTGACTGGAAAAGTAACTGTGCTACAAAACCTAAGCTACCATGACATCTCACCTCAATTTATTTCAAACAGATGATTTTCTTTTTCTAATTTATAATTTGGAGCAATGCTAAAATCAGCCTCCTTCACAGTTACTGGCACCCATGAAGATGTGTTAAAAGTCCTTAAAATAAATTCACCATTTACTGCAGTAGATTAAAATATAGTAAAAAAAAAGAATCATCCTCTGATCTTGAATGCATTTATACAGTGAAGAAAAATATCCCACATTGTGAAATATATTTAAAAAATTGTAGTCTATTAGAAAGTCAGCAGGATATATTTTAAATGACCCCCCTTCTGTTCATTGGTCTGCACACAGTCATCTGGAACATTTCACAAGACTGTATTCACTTTCACCTAAAGTTCTAGGTTCTCTCATGTGATATCTTCTGTTTTCCCACAACCTTTCAAGACGGAAGAAGATTGATTTTATGTTTATTGATCAATTCTCACATCTGAGCAGTGGAGCTCCTCCAGAGTTTATCATGAGAGTTTTGGCTGCTTCTCTGATCAATAATGTTCTTTAGCTAGCGAATAATATAGTCCACACTCTTTTCATTTCCTTTGTCAGATGATGGAAAAACCAGGCTCTATTAGATGTTCAAAGCTTGGAATGATTTTTAATAACCCAAAGTGAACAAAATAAACTCCTTTAAAATAGCTTGAGATTTGTGCTTTTAGTGTGAAAACAAGAAAAAAGTTTAAGGGGCATGAATACTTGTTCAACTCAGTGTATTTTCCAGATCTTTAATATCTGTTTTTTTGAATAAAATCTTTAACTACAGTTTTTGTGTACCTTAAGTTAGAATTGGGCATTTGTAGAAGAAAAAAAAATAACACAAAACACCCCATAAAATTACAGCGTAAAAACTGTAATAATTAATTATCCATATCCTAAAGGAAATAAAAATTTTGACCAAATTACAGATTTGGCCTGCAGATGCTGTGAAGAAAAATGTGCATTCAAGCTGACAAAAAAAAATGCAGATACACTGTATTTCCTGTTCAAAGCACTCACCTGCTTTGAAGCTAAGCTCGTCTTGCTCTTGGCCTTCATAGTCGTACAGCGCTTTGACTCTGACTCCTTCGCCCGATTCTTCATAAAAAGGGTTTGACCCTCCGTTGGTGTCACTGCCTGAGTTCAGGCCCTTCCCTTCATCATCTGACCACTCATTGGATGAGTATGCCTGGTTCTTCTCGTTGCTGCTCACGCTAAAAGGCAGGGGAAACACCTGGATGAGTCCTGGTATTGTTGACACTATATTTCTATTGTTTTTGATTGTGCTGTTATGCTGGGCAATGAATAACTGTGTAATAACGAAGGAAAATGCTGAATATTATTTACGAGTACTGTAACTGGTGCCTGGAAGAGCTGAGTGAAATACATTGGATGAGCTAAAAAGGATAAAGATCAGACCTTCCCCTGTCTTCTGCTTGAACGTTGCTTCCAGGCGTCTTGACATTAGTCAGCATGACTTCATCGTTATACTTCTTTGACTTTTCTCTCTTCGAGATGGTGTGGATGAGATCTGGATTGTACTCCTGCAAAAAAGTCAATGAACAGAGCAGTAAAAAACTGAATGAATGAAGGTGAAAATTAATTACTTTTTAGTTGTCAATCTGTATTTAACAAGTGTACATAAATAAACCCACTAAGCAAAACTAAATTGCAGTAAAGTAAAATAAAATATAAAATTCACATCAATTTTGTGCATAAGTTTTTCATTTCCAATGTGTACTTCTGTCTTTTAAAGGTTTATGCAAATCATTTTATTATGGATGTAACTATGAGAAGACATTAAAGTTAATTTAAACAGCACCAAGCTGTGGTTAAAATCACAAAGTACTTCACATTAAACCCAAAAAGCATAAAAATAATTAAAAAAACAACATGTTCGAGAATGGAAAAAAATTAACAACAGCACCTCAAACTTTGGCCAGTTCATGTGCATGCCAGGGCCATGGATACTACTGAACCACTTCAGATCTTCTTCAGGGCTAGCTGCAGTTATCACCTGCTCAAGATCTCTGTATATTGTGACATAACTATGAACAGAAAAAGAGGATTTGGTGTGAGCACAGAGGCTGGATGTTGTCTTTCTTTTTCTGTCTCACGCTGGGTTGACTTACCTTTGGTTCTCTGTTAGGTTGAGGTGATGTTTGACATCCAGCAGCACCTCCCTCAGGAAGCTCAGCCTCTTCTCTTCAAACTGCTGGCACTGGCTAAACACCTGCTCCATGTTCTCCATGTACTGAGGGGTGCACTTATTCAGCTCATCCAGAGTCTTTTCATACTTTTCCCTCGTCTACATCAGAGCAAAAAAAAAAAACAAACAAACCAAAACAAAACAAACAAACAAATAAAACAGTATGATTAAAATTACTGCTATCTAAAACTCTTTAATTTTTTTTTCATAGTTTTAGTAAAGTTTTGCTAAAAATGATTGGGATGACTGGTGCTTTACTGACTTCTTCTTCTGTCTCTCCAATCACACATAAACCACATTAATCTAGAAAGAGTTTAAGTTTTTTCATTTTTCTTTCTGAGACTGCAAATGAATCAGATGTTTGATGATTCACGTAATAAAAAAGTGATCAGAGTCCACTTCAAGAAAAGAAATGATTCAGAGAAGAGCAGGAGTGGCGTTCAGTCACTCATTAACCAAGCCACACTGACTCAAACCCCTGATACTTTGAAATAGCATGGCAGCTCATTTGCGTTTAGGGTTATTATAGGAGATAATATTTACATAATGATGAGCCCATAGGCGTTGCAGCTGATGAGCTCACCTTCTGTGAGTCTTGTTTGCACTTTTCCAGTTTGTCCTGCAGTTTCCTCTGCTCTGCCGGCGTTGTGCCGTCTCCCTTAGTGTTAGCCTCTCTGGTGGTGGCTAGCTTCTCCTCTTTGCAGGCCATGTGGTATGACTTCTTAGCAACCTCGACCTGACAACGAAAGATAACATAAACAACCTGAGCAGAGAATCTGCATTAAGAAGTAAGAAGTACTATTTAAGTGGAGTATTGCATATCATAAACATGGTTTCCCAACATGAACCCAGATAAATGACATGCAGAAAATACTGACCTTGGTTTATGGTTGACATATGGTATATGGAAAAGAAGTAAAAGTAGTTTACTGCCATTACTTATAAATGACTTAGTTTCATCAGAAAATCTTTAATAATCAGCTCAAATACTTAAACACTAAGACGATTAAGCAATCTATTAATTGAGTAGCTATATAAATTATGCAATAAATCTGTCAAACACTGATCCTGTAAAGTGCTGCTTTTTGAAAAAGTCGAACATTTAGTCATTTAATCAAAGTCAGTTTTCAGCTCAGTTTCACTCAGTACAAATGTCTTCAAAGTTAGACTCTAGTTAGAATAGTAACAAAAGCATAGCATTATCATAAAGTTCTAAAACTGTTTGTACTTGTAAGCAAAACAAATTTTGTTCATCCTGAAAAATAGGATTTTAAAACCTTTCTAAGCAGGACTGATTCATAACTAGAATACAGTCGAAAACAATGTAACATTTTAGTGACCTTTTAATAAATGTCAACAGTTTCACTCACCTCTTTCAGCTTCTTGGCCCAGGGTTTCTGGGCCTTCTTAAAGCCTTCGTCTGCCTCTTTGGTCTCCTTGAATCCACCCATCATCTGTTTGTGGTACGAGTCTTTCTGCCAATTCTTCACCTTCTCAAAGTCTTCATTCATTAGGTGGTTCTTCATTTCTGTGTGGAGGTCGCTCACCTTTTCCGCCTCTGCCATCATTGCCATCCAGGCTTGCTCCACAGAGCCATACTGAGGACCTGGTGGAGGAATTAAGATACGAAGCCTTATTTTTTATATATACTCTAGTACAAATATGTCCATTCTAAATTTATTTGGCAAAAAACTAACTAATAGCTTAATAGAAAAACAATTGTTGTTGCTATTATACCTTTATCAACCAGCTGCCTCCATCTCTTGGACCAATCAGTGAGCTGCTGTGCGTAGCCTTTCTCGATTTTGGCACGCTCCTGGATGCAGTTCATTAGGTCATTGCAGAGTCGATTACCATCATCAATGCGCTTCACTGTGCGCTTGTAGTTCCCAACCTTAAATACAAAACAAAGCACCAGTGCAATATGTTTTCTGAAGCTCCACAAGTTGTCTGCTGTCTTTAAAATAAAATGTTTTACTGTTAAGCCTTCTGAAATCAACCACTAGTTTATTAATCTTCCTACGATCTCTTAGCATTACATGTATTTTCAGTTCAATTGCTATTCAGTATATGAAGTATATGCTTCCAATTCAGCACCAATTTTATCTCAAGGCATTTTGCAAACAAGTACAATTCATTTGCAGTTTATATGGAATTCAATTTGTCCAAATTTAAGTTAAGTTGTTTCAGTTCAATAAAGTCCAGTGCTATTGAAATTACATTACACAAAAATTGGATATTGTTTTTAACACAGTAAATATAGTATTTCTGGGACTTTACAAATTTTAGACGTGGGTTCTGTTAAGAGGGAATGAGTATGGAATATCTTCCCAGCAATGTTTATACATTGTTGGTAAGACATTTCCTTTTAACGTCTTCACATCGAAGAAGCAGAGGCTAGTTTTCCGGTCAATAGTTGGTCACAGTGAGGTAAGGTCAAACTGCATTAAAATAACTCTAATCTAAAAAAAGGTCCTGAAGGTTTTACAGAAGCTATTATACAAACTGCCGTGTCATTTTCAACAAATGTTACCGACTGCAGGTAAGATAATGACTGTTGATACCCCCTTAGAATAACTCCACTTTACAAAAACATGAGCTACCGAGTAAAAAGAATTCAGTATTTTACTGTATCATA
>CAEGAE010064896.1:0-21358 GCA_903067095.1 Girardinus metallicus | reverse complement strand
CTCACACCTAGGGACAATTTGGAGAGGCCAATCAACCTGACAGTCATGTTTTTGGACTGTGGGAGGAAGCCGGAGAACATGCAAACTCCGTGCAGAAAGACCCCGGGCCGGGAATCGAACCCAGAACCTTCTTGCTGCAAGGCAACAGCTCTACCAACTGCGCCACTGTGCAGCCCGCCACATTATTCATATTTATAAATTATAAATGAAGAGTAGAACAATACTCTGTTCTATTCCTGTAGTTTATATCCATTAATCATTGTCTTTGGATTTAAACACATGTTGCAGAATAGGCCCAATGACAACAATGCTTTAACTCAGTTTTTCTCAGTTATTTTCTGTCATGCCCCCCAGGAATCATAATTGTTTTTTCACGCCCCCCTAGTGCCCTTCCCTCCCCAGAATTGAAATACTATTTCGAAACTGTTCATATTTAATAATTTATCTGTACAATCTACTCGCTCCAGCATTGTACGACCTTAATATCAAAACTGCTGCTTTATTGTTCAAGTCTCAAAATCATTTCCAAAATCAGTTTGTTATTGAATCAGTAACATTTAATCTAGACGACTCAGTTTGAAAGAGAAAAAGTGCAAATCATTCACTGGGATGTGCATTTTTAGACGTAATACAGTAAAACATTTTACAACTGTAAGCATTGGTTACTTGTCAGCTTCTTCAGTTTAGTTTTTTACAAGGCATATAGTTTTTAACATTTATTGTGGAAAAATTTGCCGCAATATTGCTTATATTGTCAGATGAGAAGAGATAATTGAATAACAATAAAAAGACTTTTCACCATACTGTGCTAAATCGGGGAATTTAAGGTTATAGTTGGTATTGGTTTAACAAATGAATAAATATTATAAGTTTTAGCAAATCAGAAGCAAGTTTTCAGCCCCAGGAGTTTGACACGATTGTTTAAACGACTTTTTATTTAATAGAAAGAACCACTCTATCGAAGCTTTTTAATTTAACGACTTTCTTCTGTCAATATTGCGTCTTTATTATGCCAATATGATTTGGTTCTTGTAGTATTATGACTGTATTATTGAATTTGAAAATAAAAATCTCTTAGCCTGGCCATAAAACTCTGTCATACTTGATTTACTGACCTCTGCTGCAAATTTTTCTTTTCATTGTTAAACTCCATCTCTCCTTTATGACTATATTTCAAAAACATCCGCGCTTAAATCCTTCGCTCCATTTTTTGTTTCCTCTGCTCCCTTTACAACAGTGCTGTCTAGCTACTTCTACTGGGTTAAACAGGCAGCCTGTTGATTACGTTGAACACTGCTGCCACCTACTGGCCGGTAGTTTGTTTATCAGTTAAGCATGAATAAAGACAATAGCCTGACGTACTTCCGTTTAAATTTTTGCCACATAGATCGTTTCCGGTTAACGGTTGCTCCTATTGTTTTTTGCCATATCTGCAAGAGCTGTACCATGAACAAGACACAAAAGTTAAAATATCTTCGAGCTGCTGATACAACAACTGAGTTTTGTTGTGTGCCGTTGTGTCCAGTAATTAGCCAGTACCATCCAGTGCTTAGTTTTTTCATTTTACTGCTAATATCTAGGCGACAACGGACCATAGCCAAAACTTAGCTACTTAAGTTTAGCAGTTGGAGCGCCCCTCCGATATCAACCATGGTAATTTAAGAACAGTGTTCTACCAACACCGAGCAATACGATCCAAACCACACAGGTAGCCGGTCAAATTATAGTCCAAAACCTTTCCTTTTCAGCCGTATAAGTGTCACAGCTCCACATAAAAAACCCACAGAACAAGTCAGCCTATGAATAGTAAAGAAGGGCTTATTTCCTGAATCCCAAAAATATGACATCTACCTTTTCTGTTTGTTTCATAATTATAATCCATGTCAGAGTGAATTTTTCCACTTGTTTGCTGTAGCCTGTTCTTGCGTTACACAGACGTAATTCCTCTTTTTCGCTTCTTTTTCTCTCCGAGATTCTTCTCAGAAAAATTAAGCTATGATGTTACATCACCCTGCTGCTTTTTATTATTAAAATGGTAAATTTAGGTTTGCCTGGACTTTTATAACCAATACCTACGTTTTCTATGCATCATTCTTTTGTATTACTGTTGGTACAGATAATAGGCAAACCCTGTCTGCTAGTAGTTTAAATTAATTTCAGCTACATCAAAAGAATATTCAGCTTTTAACATGCATTTTCTAAGTAGTAAATATTTCAGTTTGCTCTTACTCAGTAACTTCAGTGATGTTACATCTCCAAAGAGCTTAGGGTTTATCAGTTTTTGATTACGTTGTGTGGCTAAATATGAACACTTATTATTATTTTTTATTGTTTTTAATTTTTCAGGTTTGCATCGTAACACCTCGTGATTTGTTTCTGAGCCATGATTGAGCCGCTCTGCTAATTACCTTTCCCTACAGTGCCCATCAGTCCACAGTCAGCTGGATCATCACAGCATGGACTAACTTTTTATTTACCGTACTCAGTTAAATTAGGACCAAATATGCAAAAATCTACCTGTAGACTTTAATGGCTACCCTGACACTGGAGTGAAGTGATCCTGGATTGAGCTGAGCCGGTCTTCCTCTTCTCCAGAGTGACATGTTTTCATCACCATTAAAGAAAAGCAAGTCTAATGTATGAGTAACTGCTATTAAGTATATTATATATTCGCTGTTCATTTTGTTATACTGTTTGTACTTACAATAAAGTTTAATCTCTTTTGTAATACTCTGCATTTCACAAACCTTTTTTCCCTTTTTTCTCAATGTTTACAATCTATCAAGTATTTGCATGTAGATTCAAGTGAGATATTAAAATGCAACACTTTAAATTAATACCAGCAAAGAAATGTGAGTATTAAGTAATATGGAGTTAGTCATATAATTTAATATACTGAATAAGGCTGGATGATATGACTTACAAGATCTTTTTTTTTTCATACCAGATTTGATTTTAATTGATTCCTCCCATCCTCAATTTCTATAATAAAATTACAGAAAATATTTTCAAAAAGTGCCTTTATTTCAATCATCTCTTCTGTGACTTGTATAAGGGAGCATTATGGTCAGGCTACAAGAAATTTTAATTACGAGAATGCAGTCTTCACAACAGCAGAATAAAGATGCAATTTTATAACAATGTCTTAAAAATTACAAGAAGTTGTTTTAATGAGAAATAAAGATTTAGATTGATCTGTTGTAACCAGCTCAGTCCATGTGGTTCTGACACATTTCAATAATCAAGAGGATCTACATTGCCACTTCAATTGACCAAGCACTAAGGTAAAACTAAAAAATAGAGCAAATATACAAAACTGATCCCACTGTCTTCATCTCCACCACGGTTTCAACTGAAGTTATCTGCATCTGTGTGGCTGGTGTGACTGTCAGCAGGGGTTTTTTCTTTTTGCAGAGCTACAGATAGGAATACTTTCTATATGAAGAAAAGCAAAAAAGTTAATAGCAGGAGAAAAGTTGTTGGCAGAATTAGCTCAGCCGAGCTCAGCTGATTTCTCCCTCCAGAAAGCCCCCAAACAGAACTCCTGTCCAACTCCAGCTATAATAAAGATAAAAAAAGAAATAAAACAGAAAGATAAAATAGCAAATAATGCCAATTCAGATCTAATGCGTTCCAGATGCAAAAAACATTCTGAAATTTATCATTGATATTTTACAAATTTCACAAATCAATTAGAAGGTTTCACAAATGTTTTATTTATTCTGCTATTAGTGCAGAATAATCTACTTAGGTTTGAAATGTCTGGGTGTTGTACGTTTTAAAATACAACAATATAGTGAAAAAGTAAGTGTAATCGTTTAGCTATTTTCCGAATTAGAAGCTACATTCGGAAGCTAACTTCAGCTTCGACTGATAGCTACTCGTTGGGCACTATATATAGATATATATACAACATCATCGCACAGATAGATCGCACATCGCACAGATAATCAAAACACTTGTTTACATAGCATCTTTATAAGATTGTCCCTGTCAGCTACGTCAGACATATGAGGCATTATGGTGAATAAAAAACGATTTATTAACTTACCTTTGAAGTTATTGTGAAGTTTGACACATCCAGCTTAAATCCTTTGTCGTTGTTGGAGTGTTTTGGGATGTCTGACTAATCCTATAAGCATCATTAACAGTCCTGCAATGACCGAGGAGCCATTGTTAACATACTGTTGCCTGTGCCCCGGAAGTGGTCTATGTGGCAAAAACATGTGGAAGTGCTAAAACGGAAGTCCTTAGCCTATAGGCTATTATAAAGTCCTACTTCCCGCGCCCCCCACCCGACAATTCGCCACTGCTTTAATTCATGCATAGCTATGGTGACACTTTGTAAAGATTGCGGATCAATCGCCACAGCATGCTGAAAGCTTGGAGCAACTCCAATTGAATTATTTTCTGATTAATTGCTCCAATACCTATTTGACCGCGTGGGGGCGCTCATACTTCCCTCTCCCAATGGTTAGTAGATCCTCCAGAATAGAAGGAAAGAACCGAGACAGTCTACTCACAGCAAAGTAATATACTCCTCCCTAATGGAGTAGAACACAGTGAAATCTCCACCTTTCATTCACAAGCAGCACAGATATTCAAAAATTGTGACAGAACTTGATGTTCCACAAAATGTTTTTCATGTCTCCATGTTTAGATCCATTCAACATGTTTTTGGACATCCAAACAAACACGGCAAGAAAAAAAAGCAATATGACAGCGAGGCCTGTCGCGATAGAAAATAAATCAATTAATCAACTAAGGAGAAAAGGTTTGGGAACCACTGCACTACGGAATGATCGTTGGATGTTCTAAGATAGAAAAAGTAAGTGTAATCGACAAGGGAAAAATCGGGGGGAAAATCGTGTAGTGTGAACTGGGCTTGAGGGAGGTGTGAACTATTGGATCAGGTTATCGGACATGCTCATCTTCTCTATCTAAATATAATGATTATTGAGGGGCAAGATAATGCACAGACTTTGTTATCTACTCTTTTGGTTGAATGTAGTTTTTATTTCCACTTTGGTTTTATGTTGTGTTTAGTTTTTATTCAAGTGCATCTTTTGTTAATGGAGACTGAGAGTCCATTTTATTTTTGGTTTTGGTTGTTTTGTTTATTTTGTTTACCAGTTCCAGTGTTTAGTGCTCTTTTGAAAATAAAGTGTATCTATTTTTGGCAGGATATCGCATGCATTATAATGTCATTACCATTACATCAGTTTATAATGGTCTTCAAACAATATTATCGTTTATCGCAATAATTTCTGAGACAATTAATCGCCGAGCAAAATTTGTTATTGTGACAGGCCTAATGACAGCACACTTAATGGAGCTGTCACCATTAGATTTTCTTAGAAAAACAATTAGAACTATTTTCTGTGCAGTGGTTTTCAGGAGGTGTAATGAGAAACTCAACCCAAAACTTCCCTGTTTTCTGCAGAATTTCTTTCTGGAAGTGACTCAATAAACAACTATTGCAGACTTCAGTATCTAACCTATTGTTAAGAGGAAAATATTGGGTAGTACCACCTTACTCCCAACTTGTATTGAGACAATACGGGTTGTTCTGCTTGAAAATGCCAGAAGCATTTGCAACTCAGTTGTATTCAAACACTTAAACAGTTGTATTTCTGATTCAAAGAACTACATCAGGTTCTAAAAGGACGCCTGGTCCCAACACACATTTATTACAAAATAGTCAGCTCTGTAAAAGAAAAACAAGTCCTCACTGAAAGTCATTCCAGGACAAAGCCTTGATGCATATTTGTTAGTGAAGCTGTCATGTAACTGTGTTATATCACTACATGCTCTATAAACAGGAATCAGAGCCATGTGAACTTGTCCTTGAACAGTCACCTGGAACCTGAGACTCAGTCTTGACTATTCACAGAGTTAGGTACATTTACTCAATTACATTTCCTCTACATTTAAAAAAAAAAAAAACTTTTAGGAGTATTATTATTACACTATACTTTTTTGCTTTACTTGAGTAATTATATTATGAAGTATTGCTATTCTTACTTGAGTAAACTTTCTGGATTCTCTACCCACTGAATGAATAACAAACATGTTTTAACCAAGAATTCACCAGGCAAAGACACACACCTGCAGTTTTTGTTAAAGTTTCTTAAGTTTTGTATTGAAAGAACGCAAAAATATTTTGCCTAATTCTGTAATTTTATGTTACTTATATGAATTATTGTACTTTTGGTCCTTAAAATAGCTAAATTTCCACTTAGCTTTATAATTTGATACATTTAATTTTAAAATATTATATAACTAATCATTTCATCAGTTACTCAGAACATGAGTACTTGACTTTTTACCAAATGCTCTATTACTCTTACTTGAGTAATTCCTTGAACGGCTACTTTTTACTTTCACTTCAGCAAAATTATGTTGAAGTAGTGCTATTCTAATTTGAGTAAACATTTTTTGTACTCTACCGAAAAATTCATTTACCATTTACTCTACCTACCTCTGACTATTCAACTCACATCTGAACATTTCATTTCCTCTCCCACGGAGGAGTGGGGGAGGGGACGTGCAGCAAACAGCTGCTCAACATATTTCCTGAACTACAGCTTTATCTCCCCCAAAAGAAGCTTTACTAGAGTTCTGCCCACAGAAGCACATGAGAACACCCTGGAGACAGTGACAGTAGACTATGGAGAAGACATCTTCATCAGGTCCACCACCTCCAATCCTTTTCTGAACCAGACATTCTTTACACCAAAATTTAACCCTACCCCATAATTCTAGCCTTTACATCCAATCATATCCTGTACCCTGTAACCTTTCCCCTAACTCTAATGGTAACCCAAATTACCCTGATAAGTGGTTAGTTGTATATCAATAGAAGACAGCCAGTCATGAACCAGAAAAGGAGTTAGACAAGTTTACTGTTGCATATGTGCCAGCTGGAAATAATGTCTTGAGGAATCAGAAGGTGTTTCAGCCTGTGCTGCTGAGAGACTACAACTGCTTATTATTGAACTGCTAGGTAAATACAAGGAAGGAAGGTGGATACCATTTAACATTCACTTTCACAGCCTTTATATATCAGTTCACATCTCATTGTTGCAAATAAATTAAAACAGAAAATCTACCAACTAGGCTGAGCCGCCATCCTCTCCATGTAGTCCTTGGCCAGGTCGAGGGCCCCAGCCCTGTGCGGGTACAGTAGGCAGAACATGGACAGGACACCCAAATTGTTGCCATAGACCTCATTCCAGCGGGCGGTGAACTCTGTGGGGCTCCAAGGGGGCAAGTACTCCTCTGGGTGCTCCAGCATGGTCTCCCCAGCCTCCCGGATCCTCCTGGCCATCTGCCGATGAGTTCCTGCCGCTGCATACTGTAGCTCCTCCACATCCCCACGGCTGAAGTACAACATGGGATGACTGTCATAGTTGCCTCCCATGAAGGAAATTCCCCCGGCAGGGTCCACTTCAGCTGCGGGAACTGGAGCAAGCAGGGGCCACAGCAGACTTATGAAGAAGACTGTGGGGGCCCCTCGGGTGTGGGTTCTCATCGTCTCATCAGAGAGGGGGCTGCTGCATTGCCGAAGGAGTTCAGCTAAGAGGGAGAAAAGAGGATTAGGGAAGGCCAGCCAGAGTTTTCATACAAAAGCCCTGCATTCCTTAAATAATGAGATCCAGCTGTAGGCCTGATGATGCAGGCTTTCCATACTCATATCTGCCATTACTGAGCTGCGTCATAAATGCCTGCAGATACATTATTCTGGTTAAGACAAACAAGCCTTAAACCAAACCCTACAGCTTCACAATGGCCCAATAGTTCTGCTCGGAACTGGTCAGTAAATTCCATGACTTATTTCAAGTTTTGGCTCAGTGGAAAAGTTCAGATGGGATCCAAATTATTTTAAGACAGGAGTCAGGAATCCCAGTACACATCAAATTTTAACACAGGATGAAGCTGGTATTCCTCCTCAAGCTAATTTGACATTTGACCCCTAAAGAGGTTACATTCTTTTGTGGTGAACATGAGGCTGAAGAGTGCAGACTAATTTATCACCCTGAAGTATGACTGGGAGGGTAATCACTTTGAGTTAAAATGACTGGACAGATCTCAAATTAGGTCACTAAAAAACAGCTACTTTTATCCTTGTAGATGGTGAGAGACGTAGTTATAGGCTTTCTAAAAACTGTCAATTTTCTGTCAATTCTATATATTTTAAATGGTTCAAGATTTGCCCTTAAAAACCAACATATTTGAATGTTGGGCTTGTATTCAAAAGATAGTTTGAATACAAGTCCACTATCCATAAAAGAATAAAGAAGCTTTATTCACATTGCTGTGGACTGAAATCTTTGTAAATTGCTAAAATTTGGGCTAAAAAACAATTAGAGTTTAAATGTGCTTCAATACTGATAATGCAGTCTCAAATATGTATCTTGAGCTTTGTTACTCTGTTAAAAATGAATGTGTAAAGCATATATTCACAGAATTTGTGGGAGGGAATGAAAGACTATAATATTGCAGAAGGTTCCAACTTAGTCAAGTCCCCCATTTCACACCTAAACATTGTCTTTTCATTCGTTGCTACTTTTATTTCAGACTTGTTTCAGATCTATGTACTCAAATCAGAGCCTACAAGAAGATTTTCTTCTAGTAGACCATGAGTATAACTTTAAAAATTAATTAAATTTTTTTTACTCAAAGCAGTAACAGAAAGGCATCAACTGCTCCGTGGCAAAACAACAAAAGGTGGGGGAGTATAAAAGGTCACAAGAACCTAATGAAACCACACTTAATGTAGAGCTATAACACTGTGTTGATTCTGACAGTGAAAAAAGGAAAAGAAAAAAAAAACTAGCACTGCTTCACTGCATTTAGGTATTAATATTAAAAACTGAACACAAAAAGGTAAAATTCACTGTTTTTTCCGCTCGGTACATCAAAATAACCAGAACCACTATCCCAATATGGAGAAGCAGCATTCAGCCTCTATGCACCACAAATGTGGAACAAACTTCCAGAAAACTGCAAAACAGCCCAAACACTGAGTAGTAAATCAAGGCTCAGAACATACTAATTTAGATTTGCCTTTGATTAATAGTATGTTGAACATTGATCAACATATTTGATGTGTATTTGCTTGATGACGTTGAAGATGGCATTTGACAAAATGTAATATTTATTGTTTGTTTCATAATAAATTACTATGTTGTTTTTATGATTATATTTAGAAATTTAGATTATGTTTGTTGAAATTGATGAAAAAGAACTTTTCACTTTGACTATAGCGCATAACACATAAAAGGAGTCCTTGATGTGGCCATCGTAGGCTCGACTCCTGGCCTGATGACCTTTGCCGCATGTCTTCCCCATTTTTCATTACTCACCTTCCTGTCTAACTATTCTAAAATAAAGGTCACATGAGCCAAATTTATTTTTTTAAATATCTTTGTTTACATTTTTATTTCAAATAAACTACATAATTTGAGTAAGACTGACTTAAAGTTGTGAAGTTAAACCAACTTAATAAGTTAAGTTGGATGAACTTAATTGAATTACTTGTTACCAATTCAAGCAATTCAATTAAGTTGGTTCAACTATTTTCTTTTGCCAATATAGAACATCCAATTACTTTCTTTTACTCAAAAACAGACTTTGGTGCTTCCAAATATACTTTTTTAAAAATTTATTTTAGATTTTTGTGGCATAGGTGACCGTTGTCTGTCTTCCTGTTATGCTACTGTTTAATGAAGAGATGCCAGAGACTACTGTGTTGATGATGTAGCCATTGTCCATGCTGCGCATGCGCTACAAAGCACGTACTGTTTCATCTACTTTTTAAATTAATTTCTTCAACTTGGTACAAAAAATCTTTCACCTCTTGAAACATTTTATCCTTAGTTTATTTTTGAAAAACGTTTTTGAAAAATTCAGTGTAATTCTTCGCGATTTTACATTTTTAGCCCACGTGACAATAACTGTAATAGACATATTCTACTTTATTATTACTATTATTATTATTATTATTATTATTACTATTATTTATCTGTAATTCTGTTAGATGTACATTTTTGAATCTGCTTTACTAAATACGTAAACAAAAAATATATACATAAAACGTTGAGTGTGTAATAATGAAACTAAAGTTAATCGGGTTTCCGCGTTGCTCACTAGAAGTGGGATTCCTGTGAGCTTTTGTCACAGTGAAGGGCAGCTCTGTTTATTAATTAAATCACTAAAACCACGATGAATACCCGACTGTCCATCATAGTAAAGTTGCCCCGGTTGGTCCTCCGGTGGAACCGGAGGACCAACCGGGGCAGGACCAACAGCACTAAACAGAACTACTTGTTCCATGAGAAGCCGACCCTTCCGCCGTTGTCTCGCCACATTTTCTTTCTCCAACTTTCACCTTCTTACTCCCTCCTTTCTGAGACTCTTTTTTTAACATCTCACATCTTTATCACTCTCCGTGACTTTTCAGTTTCAAACTGAACACTCACGCATGAACAACCCAATATTAGTCAGAGATTCGTGGTATTGGTAAACCGCATCCACAGCACACAGGCAGCCCTGCTCCCGTCGACCACGAAGAGCCTTCGGCAGTAGAGGAGGAGAACTTGGTCAATTTACCTGTCAGAAGAAAGCCTAAAGCCCGACCTCGAAGCCATGTTCCGCCGTAGCTGAAGATGCGACTCCAGCTGGATCACCGATAGGTTTGATCGGCGCTGATTTGGTGTTTGGAAACGAACCGAAGTTATGAAGTGAAGTCTGAAAGAGGGAGGGGAGGGAGCTTCGTGCTGGGGAACGAGGAGGGGCAGCAGGGGAGAGAGGCTTCATGAAGACCTGATGGAGGACAGTGGGAGCCCTCCTCCCATGGCCCACAACTAAAGCTGCTCACTAACTCTGTGCCATTCCACGGAGACAGCTGGTCAAATGGATTTAATCAAAAACATCAAAAATCTTCTTCAATAACAATAATTAACTTGATGGCTTCATAAAGTTCACTTGAATCTGTGTTTATTATACAAGTTATAAATATGCATCTGTGCTACTTGCTCTGAGCAATATTATTGTTGGTTTGTTTCTTGCTTTCCCACTACAACTTAAAGCTGTAACATTTAATAATAACATTTGTATGACAAACATACTGACACACTTACTGTCTGTGTCAGTATGTCTTGGCAGTAAGATAGATCGTTTGTGAGAAAAATTATCACCCTGATCCTTATAGTCATACTGCCATCTGCAAAAATACACTATTCTAGTCAGAAATAAACAGAGCGAGGAGGAGGGTTTTATTGCTGCCACTTATGCTAGTATGAGCGTTTCTCAATGGAAGTACATATTTCTGTAGAACAACATTATTGGCGTCTCCATAACTAGGCCTATCACGATAACAAATTTTGCTGGGCGATTAATTGTCTCAAAAATGATTGCGATAAAAGATAATATTGTTTGAAGACCATTATAAATTGACGTAATGGTAATGACATTACAATGCATTCGATATCCTGCAGATACACTTTATTTTCAAAAGAGCACTAAACACCGGAACTGGTAAACAAAATAAACAAAACAACCAGAAACAAAAATAAAATGGACTCTCAGTCTCCGTTAACAAAAAATGCACTTGAATAAAAACTAAACACAACATAAAACCAAAGTGGAAATAAAAACTACATTCAACCAAAGGAGTAGATTACGAAGTCTGTGCACTATCTTGCCCCTCAATAATTATTAGATTTAGATAGAGAAGATGAGCATGTCCGACAACCTGATCCAATAGTTTACGCCTCCCTTAAGCCCAGTTCGCACTACACATTTTTTTTGCTCCGATTTTCCCCTTACGACTTAGATTGTCCAACGATCATCCCATAGTGTGTAGTGTGTTACGACTGATCGGGTGGGTAGAACATTGTGGCCGCTCCGATCTAAATCAGGCATATTCAATATGTTGGATTGTCTTGGCCAGTTCAGCCTTGGCTCTTGGCTCCAGACGAGTTTAACGGGGGGGCTTCGGTTTATTTTGGGGGGGCAAAATGAATACATAGCAATAATAATATTACTCAAGTAAAAGAAAAAGGTAGGCTGCACAGTGGAACAGTTGGTAGAGCTGTTGACCTGCAGCAAGAATGTTCGATTCCCAGCCTGGGGTCTTTCTGCATGGAGTTTGCATGTTCTCCCTGTGCATGCATGGGTTCTCTCCGCGTACTCTGGCTTATTCCCACAGTCCAAATACATGACTGTGAGGTTAATTGGTGTCTCCAAATTCTCCCTAGGTGCGAGTGTGTGTGCATGGTTGTTTGTCCTGTCTGTCTCTGAAACAGACTGGTGACCTGTCCAGGGTGTACCCCGACTCTCGCCCGGAACGTTAGCTGGAGATAGGCACCAGCAACACTCCCGACCCCACAAAGGACCAAAAATGGATGGAAATGGATGGATAAAAGAAAAAGGTACAGTGCAGTAAAACTACTTATAAGCACCTTTTTTTCCAAAAATGTTACTCAATGTAACACTACCCACTTTTGAACATAAAGAACAACATCAGTAGCCTACAGGCTACTTATTAACAAGCTTAAGGTGCTGTACTGGTATTAGCTAGTCATCTTTTAGCAGACATTACCTGCATTTAACAGCATTGCTGATCTCAGTCGGTTAGTTTGGGGGAAAACTGTGCAAAGTTCTTTGCGTTTTGCGTCCATGATTCTAGCACACACCCGAGTAGCTCTACGCAGCAGCACGTTTTCGTTGCTGCTGCACAGGTGTAAACCCAGTGCAAGCGACTTAGAGCTCATGTTGCGTTTAGAGGCGGCTTGGAAAAACACCTTAAAACGTGTTAGGATTAAACCGTTTTAACTGCTGAAAAAGTGACAGAAAGCACAGATATGGGAAGTGTGGAAGCCCCTACGGTATCAAATCGATATAGGAATAACAGAGAGTTGGCCATTCTGAGGTAAAAACAACAAACAACTTCCAGTCCAGGAGGGGCACGGCTGACTCTGTGGGCGGGCAATGCCCCCCAGTGCCCGCCCATGCCGCCGGGACTGGGCCAGTTTATCACTGCAGCGTGTGGGTTTTTCCCCGACTGGGAGCGAGAACACAGCCTGTTGAATGTGACAGGTAGCCAATCAGAAACCCCTCCGCGCTTTCTGAAGGGAAAACACGGAGAGGAATCACAAACAGCTGACACGGTGCAAGAGAATCCACCGGACATAGGAGATGATATGTGGAAACAACATTAATGTTTATTCAATATTTCATGAGAGGAATATCCACAGAAATGACAAGGAGAGGAGTTGGAGCGAAATTGCTACCGCAGTTGATATACCCGGTAACTTTTCAGCTGTTCATCGTTAACGTGACATAAATAGGTTATAATAAGGCAATACATTCACCCGCGTTCGTTTACTTTAAATTCACGTCTGATATTGTGGGTTTTTACGGGATTTTCTGTTTTAAATTTGAATGTCGGTGAGAGAAATTGGTTTGTGTGTGGTGTGTTGCTCTTGTCGTCTGGCTGGACACCACACCCGGCAAGATTGAACCATTATACTTAAAATTGTCGGCTAGTGTGTCTCTCAGGTTTTGAAAATGGGCAGATCGGCCGACAATTCTAAAATTGTGTAGTGTGAGCTGGGCTTTACACTATGGAAATGAGGAAGTGAGAGGTCAGTGAAGAGCACCGGAGTTGAGCCTTCTTTTTTTTTCAGTGTCATCAATAGAAAGGGAAAAAGGCAGGAAAAAACGATAAAACCGATAAGTTAAAATGAGGTTGATCATTTTCATTTATCGTGCGATTAATTGATTTATTGTTTACCGCGACAAGCCCATCCATAACTTCTCTTTCCACCTCTTAACAGAGAATGTCTGGTTACATTTCAGAACAAAGTAACTGTGCCATCCAGTGATGGCACAGTTACTTTGAAAAAGTAACTTTAATCGGATTATTGATTACTCCTTGAAAAAGTAACTAGATTAGATTACTGATTACTTGATTTGGAAAGTAACTAAGTTACATTAAAAGTAATTTTTTTAGTTACATTCAGCAGCTCCTGACAAAACACTCTGCCGCCTGTGAAAATTACATTGAGGTTTGCCAATACTTAATTGCAAGTTATTTTATAATGATAACATCAGTAATGTGTCACTTATAAGGTTGAACTGAAGGGGAGATTGTTTAATGGTTCAACAGTACAAAAAAAAAACTTTAGTAATTTGTGCGTGTTTTTGTGTGTTCCACTGTCTGAAAAACTCTAAATAGGATTTTAGAACCCCTTCTCCCCCTGCCCCAACATACAGGTTCTGGTTACAGCCCTGCGTTTGGTGTCAGAGCTTCGCTTTGCGCTCTTCCTGCGGCTCCACAACTCAGATGGCTGCTGCACAGACTTGTGACACTTATCTTAATATTAATAATTATAGTGGCGTTTAGTCCACAACTTTACGGACACATTCAGTCGTGGCTGTTTTCACATTTATTGCGCTGTTCATAATAGTCTCGATGTTTGCAGTTTACTGGAGCGCAAAGCGAAGCTCAACGTAATTCACAGCCAATATATTAACTTAACATTAACAAAGACACAGCAGGACGGATCATCTGGCAAATGATGGACTAAAATTAACTGGATGTCAGACAAGTTCTGGGGTTTATGTCTGCTTATTTCCAAGCCCAAAAAGTGCAGCCTGTGACTCATTAAATTTGCAAGCAACTTTAGAAAGAAAAAACAAGCCCAAAGCTGCTTATAATAAACGGAATTGGCGACCAAAACTCAAAATAGTTCCTTTTCAGCAAAAAAATCTGCATCTCCCTCCATTGCTTACTTTTCTGTCGCTGCTGATACTGTAACATAGAAACTGCAGTAGAAAAACACATGGTGCACCTTCGTCAGCTGTTTGTTAGGCTCAGTGAACATGGCCTGATCGTGAACCCAGCTAAATGCCGGTTTGGACTGCCTGCTATTGAGTTCCTGGGACATAAAATGTCTTCTCAAGGGGCGGTTCCCCTACCTGCAAAGATTAAAGCAGTTTTGCCCCCCCCCTCCTTCAGTGAAGCCCCTGCAGGAATTTTTGGGGATGGTAAACTTTTATAACCGTTTCATCCCACGAGCAGCTCACTTCATGCACCCCTTGTATGAAGCATTTAGAGGCAAAAAAGGGGACCAACAGATAGAGTGGACCCCCGACATTCAATGATGCCAAAAAGGCCTTGGCTAATGCTGCGCTTTTGGCCCATCCATCTACAGCGTCTCCTGTGGCTCTAACAACTGATGCCTCCGATTATGCAATTGGGGCAGTTTGTGAGCAATGGGTGGATGTATATAGCACCTTTGATAGGGAACTATTTCCCCTTTTTCTGGCAACACGCCATTTCCGCTTCATGTTGGAGGGCAGGGACTTTACTGCTTTTGTTGACCACAAGCCTCTAACTTTTGCTATGGCAAAAGTTTCTGAACCATGGTCAGCTCAGCAACAATGGCATTTGTCTGCCATTTCAGAGTTCATTACTGACATTCAGTATGTAGCTGGCAGTCTGTCCAGAGCAAAGGTTGTTTCTGTGTATTTAGGTGTGGACTACCTCGCCATGGCCACAGACCAACTGACCGACCAGGATATTCTGGGCTTTAAAGCTGTTGAATCCAGTTTGCATTTAGAAGAGGTCTCCTTTCATGAGTGTGGCACAACCCTTCTTTGCAATGTCTTGACTGACAAACCTTGGCCTTTGGTCCGTACTAGTTGGCATCGATGGGTTTTTGATGAGGTTCATTCCCTTTCACACCTGGGCGTTAAAGCTTCTGTTAAACTGGTAGTGGGAAAGTTTGTGTGGCCGGGACTCCGTAAAGATGTACGGACATGGGCAGCTTCCCGTTTGTCTTGCCAGCGTGCAACGGTACACTAAGGCTCCACTGGAGCACTTTCCTGTTCCGCAACGGAAGTTTGAACATGTGCATGTGGACTTAGTGGGGCCGCTTCCACCTTCCAGAGGTTTTACCTATTTCCTGACGATGGTGGACAGAACTACTCGGAGGCAGTTCTGCTGTCATTAACCACTTCGATTGATATGGCTCGGACATTTATCTCCTCCTGCGTGTCCTAGTTTGGTGTGCGATTGGACGTGAGCTCTGACAGAGGTCCCCAGTCCACAACTCTGGGCCTTGGGGTTAAACTCCACCGTACTGCTGCCTACCATCCACAGACTAATGGTCTTTGTGAGAGGTTCCACCGCACAATGAAGGCTGCATTGTGGGCCTCGTTGGTGGATAATAGCTGGATAGATCGCCTGCCTTGGGTTTTGTTGGGCCTGCGTTCGGCTCCAAAATAGGACCTGTGTTTCTTTCCAGCCGAGTTGGTCCCGGGCCAGCCTTTGAGGATACCAGGGGAATTTCTTCCAGGTCCATTGGGTTTGGTTGATTTCCAGGGGAGTAGAACAGTTCTAAATGGGGAATCTAGATCTTTTGCCCCATTGGCAGCACATCACTGCCTTCCACAGGTGTTTGTGCCAAAGGACCTAATGTCTGCCGAGTATGTATTTATCCACCATGACTTACACCGCCTGCGACAGACTGGTGACCTGTCCAGGGTGTACCCCGCCTCTCACCCGGAACGTAGCTGGAGATGGGCACCAGCAACCCTCCCGACCCCGTTAAGGGACTAAGGGTGAACAGAAAATGGATGGATGGATGATGGATGGATGGACTTACACCGCTCACCACTTCAGCCTCCATAAGATGGTCCATTCCGTGTTTTGAAGAGGGGACCTAAGGAATTTTTGGTGGAGTTGGGGGATAATCAGGAGAGTATTTCGGTGGACCGTTTGAAAGCAGCTCATGTGTTTCCAGGGGACCCAGTTGAGTTGACTCAGCCACCTCGCTGTGGTCGACCCCCAGTTTCTTTATCCACTCTTCCAGGTCCTTCCCTTACAGCTGGTTTGTCCCCCTCAGGTGGACAGTTGAGTAGCAGTCGATCTGGAGAGTCTCTTTCAATTTCAACCCCTGTTTCTGTGATAAGAAGCCGTGGTGGCCGACTTATTAAACTCCCTAGTCGTTACCATTAAGTATTTCAGTTGTTTTGTTTGTTGCTGGTGTTAATTTTTCCTTTGTGTATGTTTTCTTTAATATACTTGTGATGTTTCACATTATGTGTTTTTGACATTCTGTGTGTTCAAGGGGCGCGTATGTGGCAGATGGAATGTATGTATTTCATACCCGAATGTATGTTCTTATTGTGAAGGGGAGAAGGTGAGATGAGAAGACACCAACAGTTGTCCTTCGTTCTATTTTTGGTTTTGGTTGGAAGACATTGGAAAACAAGACTCAAATTACTTTTTCGTCTTTTTCTGCTGACTTCCACAATGTGTTAGATTACTCGTTACTGACAAAAGTGGTCCGATGTCAGTAACGCGTTACTGACATCGGACTGACACTGATTAAATCTAATGGGTTTATCCCTCCTGCGCAGCACAGCACTGAAAAAAGATTAGTTCACGTCCACCTACTGGGTGTGCCCCACCTGGGCTGTTTAAATAACAGTCAGACCAGACAATCGAATCCCTTTTATTTTTCAGGTTAGCGATAGCAACACTATCTGAGAGCAAAGATGTCTTCTAACGGTTCCATCCGTTTCTGCCTGTCTTGTTAGAAAGGGTACATGCATTATGTCCTTCCATGGGCACCGGACTTGCAAGGAATGCCTGGGCTCTCTCTCACCACGCCGGCCTCACCCTAACTCCTCAGCATTCTTGCAGCTCCTGTGCTCTCCACCTGCTTCAAGGCTGGTGCTAGACGGGGCAACTAAGTAAGGTCGCCGCTCGTGGGGCGATGGTTACGGGCTCAGTCACTGCCTCAGCTAAGTACGTCATTACGGTGGGGAACTGAGGTCAGATGGTGACCGGGCGGCTATTCGGGACAGAGATAAAGTGTAAAGCATAACGTTAATACTTAATACTTCCACCAAATGCCTCATCATCTAATTAGTGACAAGCATGAATGGATGAACGAGATTCCCACTGTCCCTAACTCCCATCCAGCGAAACCACAGCCAAAGGAACGGGCTTGGCAGAATCAGCGGGGAAAGAAGACCCTGTTGAGCTTGACTGTGGTGGAGCCTTGTTTATAGTCTGTATGTGCCCGAGAGGCTGTGAAGGGGGGAGATGCAGCAGAGAACAAGGGGGTGTATGGAGTTAAATTTGTTTCACAATTATTCAATCAAAAAAATATAATCTCAATTTAAAACAAAAAAATTGTGATCAAAACTTTTGGAATAGTAATGATTTTTTTAAATAAAAAAAAATTGTTTAAAAACTGTTTTTTAAATTAAAATCACTAACTTTTGTCTCATGAAGTGAAAAAAATATTTACAAGACATAAACTTTTATTTGCACGTCATAAATCTTTGGTTGCAACTTTCTATTTTTTGGATGCGCTTCTCAAAAATTTTGCTCGCAATAACCTATATGCCACGAGTAGTGATGTACTTCCGTTAAAATTTTCGCCACATAGATTGCTTCCGGGTACCGCTTGCTCCTACTGCTTTTAGCTATCTCTGCGAGAGCTGTACCATGAACAAGACGCAAAAGTTAAAATATTTTCGAGCTACTGGTAGAACAACTGAGTTTTGTTGTGTGCCCTTATGTCCAGTAATTAGCCGGTACAATCCAGTGCTTAGTGTTTTCATTTTCCTGCTGATATCAAAGTGGCAACAAACCGTAGCTAAAACTTAGCTACGGTTAGCTACTAAAGCTAACACACGGTTTGTAGCTGCCTGGTATTTCAAACTTGAGGATATTGAAGATCCAGCGTCAGAAATGGGAAGACAAAGGTTAAAAGGGTGCTGTACATGCTTCGTTCAGTGAAGTAATTTGTTAGAGGAAAATAATGTGGGAGGAAATCCCTTTTTTGCCTCTGACAGTGGTGTCAGAAAGAAGGATCCTGTCCAAGACCCAGGCCATCTTGGACAACGAGTCTCATCCATTCCATGACGCGCTGGCTGGATACAGGAGCACCTTCAGCCAGAGACTCATTTTGCCAAAGTGCATGTAATGAAGACCTTCATGACTTGGCAGGAAAACATTTAAAAGGTGTGTTTAATGATAAAAGAAACAGGTACAAACAGATTAAAATGTTTTATTGATTGTGTGTTTTGTGCAGTGTTATCTCTGCTCGACCTGGGGGTCCTGTTACAATAAAACAAACAAATGGATCATATAAGTATTGTGACTGTTTGAAAGGCACTGAAACATTTGAAGGCTTGGTGTAGATGTGGCTTACCTCTCTTTTCTTCTGCAAGGTGTTCAGGCTAAAAGATTCCCCTGGGGCCTAAGCACCTTTTAAAGGTTCTGGAAGAGACCAATGCAGATGGAAGGGGGGGAGCAATAGAACTCAGCTCTGTAGAAGTTTAATGTTGGATTTATATTTATAGAAATGTGTTTTTAAAGTTGCTTAAAAATGAATATTAATTGATAACATATATTCTGAAGTTTTGGTTTTTGTCAAGGTTGTCTGTGTGTATATATTTTGTTTGCCCTGTTTCTTGGTGAGTTTGTTAATTGGAGCAGCCGGGGACTATAAAAGGCTGCCTGTTAGCCACATTGTGGTTGTTGCTGGGACCCTAGGCCAGTAAGAAGCAGGGCTTGTTATCTGTTGTATGTTGGTGAATAAACACCCACTGGGACTGCACCGTTTCTCTGCCTCAAGACTCCTACTTTATCCAGCCACTAAGGCTCATTCTAACAGGGCACCATGGAGTGCCACAGAAAGTGTTGAATTTTATTGTTGATGTTCTTGTTGACTTCCTGTTGTGGGTGGAGATTTACACAGGTGGGCGCAATCTGCTAATAAAAGGCCACAGGTTGCTCTGGTGAGCACTGCACTCAGGCCAAACAAAACTGAAGGCTGTGTTGTTTTCCTTCGTCACTACCCGGCATTTCCAGCCCTTTAAAGATGGCAGTGTCATCAGGTTATGGGCCCAGGAAGGAGTTTGGAAGCCGATGGAACTGATTATGCTTTGACGGAGATGAAAAGAAGTATGAGTTGTGGGAAACAAAGTTTTTTGGCCCACTTACGTCTGCTTGACCTGAAGAACACTATATTACTGAAGGACGAACCCGATGACGCGGAAGAAGACGCCACTAAAAATGAAGAAGCGTATGCAATATTAATTCAAGTCTTGGACAATAAGAGTCTTTCCCTTGTCATGAGAGATGCTGCGGATGATGGCAGGAAAGCCTTAAAGATCATCAGAGATCCCAATGCTGATTCGGGTAAGCCACGAGTGATTAGTCTGTATACGCAGCTGACGTCTCTTCAGAAAGGTGTCAATGAGAATGTCACTGACTATATTATCCGAGCAGAAACTGCAATCACAGCGTTGCGTAATGCAGGAGAAGTTTTAAGTGATGGTCTGCTGACGGCAATGATTTTAAAAGGCCTGTCTGATGAATTCAAACCATTCTCTGTTTATGTTACACAGAGTAATAGTAATGAAGAGTTAACTTTTGCCCAATTTAAAACGACGCTGAGAAGCTATGAGAGCACGGAGAAGTTGTGTGCTCAGCTGAAGATAGCGTGATGAAAGTTAAAGGAAGAGACAATTGGAGTATAAAACTCACCTGTTACAACTGTGGCCAGAGATGGCACAAAGCCCTGGATTGTCCTTCAACCTCGGGCAAGTGCAGAGAACCGAAACAGTGGTGTAGTTTTTGTAAGAGCGCCATGCATAAGGACGTAAATTGTCGGCAGAAAAGGCGAGACAAAGTCAAGCAAGCAATGGATGAGGAGGACCATATGTTCGTTTTCAAGATGAAGCAGATCGACAATGCCAAGATCTTTGGCACGAAATTACAGGGCCTCATGGTTGACTTGGGGGCAACAAAGCACATTGTGACAGACACTGCAAAATTCAAGGACTTTGACTCGACTTTTAAGCCTCAGAGCCATATTTTGGAGTTGGCTGACGGAGTGAGATCCAGTGGCATCGCACTGAAGAAAGACACCGCCAGAGTTCACTTGAGAGACAGCAACGGAGATTATATTGATGGACTCCTTATATGTGCCGTCATTTTCCCAGGACATCTTTTCGGTTAAAGCTGCAACTGCCCAAGGAGCAACAGTCATCTTTAAAGATGGACAGAACCGGCTCATCCATAAAAATGGTACGGCTTTTGATATTGATGTTTATGGTAGACTGTTCCATTTAAATACTCTTACAGATAACGTTGAGTGCAATGTCTGCTATGACCTCCAAACGTGGCATGACATTTTAGGTCACTGTAACCATGATGATGTGTCAAAGTTGGAGGGAGTTGCAGATGGAATGAAAATTAGAGGTAAAACTGAAAAACCTGATCTGAAATGTGAAGTATGCATAAAGGGTAAATTTGCTC
>CAEGAE010064895.1:0-45416 GCA_903067095.1 Girardinus metallicus | reverse complement strand
TATATATATTTGGATAGACATATGTTTTCCAGATTTTATTACCAACAGAAAATGGCACAGACCAGGATGGAGAACCTTTTGGATGGAGGTAATGTTGTGAACAGCAGAGGAGGATGAGAGTGGTTTAGCCACCCTAATCAAGGTTTGATAAAAAGGTAAAAATAACATCTATATATTCTAATGTATCTGTTTTTAAAACATTTTCACGTATAAAATGTATTTTACTTAAGTGAGAAAGAAGCTTGCAAAGTCGTCCAGATTAACTGAGTGCCTGCTGTCTCTTTAAGCTCTTGCTGCTGCCAGTCTTAATTGTCTTTTCACATTTTATTACATCATGCATGTTTTGAATATCGCAAAGTCAAAATTACTCAACCAGATGTTTACTGCTAGAAAATATGCATGGAAAAAAAATATTCGGGTCATGATCGCTGCCTGACTAGCAATGGTAAACTCATAGTAGATACCCTGTAGCACTCAGTTGCATAAAAAATAGAGTTTGAAAAAAAAACACAGAGATAGACTATTTATAAAACTCCTGGTGTTATTCAAAACAAGCTTAGTTTGAAAAGGTGAGCTAAAATTCTTCATTCTTATTCAAAGACCTTTAGTGAGACTCAATAAGTGGCAAAATGGGACGAACTTCTTCTTTCACTAATGAAGGAGGTGACTGTACTTCACAAACTGAGCAAACAAGAGTTCTTTCATTTTGTAAAAATAAAAGAACCAGGATCAATCCTCTTAAGCAACTTTAGCATATTTACTCACATTTTGAATTTAAAAATGAAAAATCTAACCAGCTGCAGCCGTTTCTTTTAACCACTCAATCGTACCTGCCTGAAAAATCTCTTCAACCTAAAAAACAGTTGCAATGTATAAATTATGTGTAAAGATCAAAAATATGTTTTGAATATTTATAAAAGTTTTTTAATCAAGGACTTTGAAATAATTTTATTAGACTCAGAAAGCTTTTATAGCAAACAGTGGCTATAATCAAATGGAAATACAAACTTTCAAGAAGATAAAGTGAGTTTTATTTACTTTAATCTAATGAAAAGTTATTGTCAGCTCAGTAGAACATAGCTCTTCAAATAGATTTTGAAGCGAAACTGTGAGCATATGTTTAAGTAGCCATCTAAAGTATATATACAGAGATCAGGCGTCATACCTGTTATTTCTGCAGCTGCTGGATGGAGGACTCTGTAGCTGTTCTGATCTATAAAATGAGGTCTAATGGAGGAAAATGGGAGTGAACGTCTTACAGGGCCAAAAAAGGTTTGAGTCCTGTTGGGATTAAAGGCTGGCCCATGTGGTCCGATCCAACCGAAGAGCTACTGTAGCTTAAATATCTGAAGAAATTAATGTTGCTGCACAACGGATCAAAGTTTGTTGCATATGTTTTTGCATAGGATCAGACTAGTAAGGGTTTACAGCCATTTGTGGCTACGGACTTGGCAAAAACTCGACTTACGGGACTTAAAAGATCTGCTGTTAAAACCTTGCACTGGCAGATACAATAGCACAAAGTTAAATTGTCCAGCGTCCAGGCAAACATAGTTTGTATTTTCCTCATGCCTTACACAGAAGACACTCAAATGAGGGAATGTAAAGACGCACGCGTGAACTCACCCCACCGACTTTTTCAAAATAGGCCCCTTGACTTCCAAAGTGGATGACCTGCTCATTGAAGAACCAGGTGAACTTCAGATCTAGAGTCGGATCGTGTGAAACCTGGCAGGGCAGCACAATGCTCTCTCCAACGGTCACATCCAGGTGCCCTGCTGGACTCGTGATCGTGGTTGCCTCTATAAAAAACAGAAAACATTTGCAGGACATAAATCATTGATAACATAGTAGTTTTTTTTTTTATTTATTTTTTTATTCTGAATAACCTCCTGTGCACTGACCAACTAGCTACCATGTTGAGCAAAACTGTGATTTTGTCTTCTCCCAAACTCCGATGAATAATTACAAAAACAAATCTCATCTTTTGATCAACTCTGATGTGAGATGTTAACAAAAGAAAATAAATCCCTTTTGAATCTAACAGTGACCTCCATTTGCATCTGTTTCATCGATATACACAAAAGCACGGTGGTAAAAAAAAAGCATCTAAAAACAAAAGAAAAACCTCCAGCTACTTTATAATAGATCAGCTTTCAGTCTGTAATTTGGCTCTGCTTGTGTGCAACAAAAAGCACCACAATTTTCTGCTCTCTGTGGTGCCCGTCAACATAATCTTTGGTTGTCTCAGCTGGATGTCTCGTTCAGCAGTAGTGCTGTGCAGATAATTCGTCCCATCCAGAGGGGCCTACACACCTGTCCTTTGTGAATTCTGCAGGCATGTCATAAGCATCTAATGGACAGCCCAGCAATGCAACATGTCAGAAGAAGTAAAGGTCTATATTCAGCTCTGTCAAAACAAGCTGACTTGTTTATCTCACAGCTCCGGAGGAAAAGCAACTGCCCACTGCATTTTATTCCAGGTGAGCCTCGAGAAAGTTTGGCACATGCGGCAAAAATGAGAGGAGCAAGACTTGTGCAAAGAATGACTGCTGTTATATTGTAAGCTGTGGTGTGCTGTAAAGTAGGGTTGTGTCACGATCTTTGAGAGTTTGGTTGTGCTTTGCTTTATTTGGGTCGTCCATATCCCTTTATATACTGCTCCTTTCTCCTCAGTTTGGTTACTTGCCTTCTCTCAAAAGCTGCATCCTGTTTATAATCAGCCACCTGCTCCTCATTGGATAATCAGCTCTTTTGATTTGAACTACTGCATATTAAACACACTTGCTTCCATTGTTTGACCATTTTAATTTGGGCACTTTTACAAGGAGCACAAGTTATTATAGAAGAATAAAACAGTGATTTACATTCTTTCTCTGAGTAGACTTCCCCTTTTTGACTGATTTTAATGTGCTTACTGCACAATTGTTCAATCAACCACACTGGCATTATGAAACTAAATGAGAGAAAAGTGTTGATCAAAACATGCTAAACAAAATGAGTCAAGAAGTCTAGATTGAATCTTGTTTAATTTGTGCTGATCAACAATTTATCAATATATTGCTGGTACAACAGGGGGAGCATATAGTAAATACTAGACCATTTTTAAATTCTATGCAAATCTGTCATACATTTACTGTACAAAGTAGATTTATGCATCATTTGTCCATCAGTATAGATACATATTATGTTTTTCTCTGTTACAGCAAACTTCTTGTGCATGTAAAGTGTGCAGAAGAAAAGAGCAAAACAGGGCTTCTGTTTGAACCCCTAATCCAGAAAACATGTTAAAAGAAACCACCAAAAGGCATTTTAATAGACCAGTGGTGTTGACTCTGCTCTTTAGAAATGCCTAGAAAATCCCTTGTACTGCAGTATCCGATTTTAATAGACTGAAATCTTAAACAAACCAAGCAGGACTATGAGTTACTTTGAGAAACAGTTATGAATTAAACATTGCAGGAGGGAGAAGGTAAAGAGTCTTGTGTCTTACTTCCAAAGGTCACTCACAATAAGCAAGCATCACCTCTGTTTTACTTTTTTTGAGTAATAATCACAACGTGACAAGTTCCTCAATTTCATTTCCAGTCAAAAGAAAATTGCTCTTTCTCCAGATTCCATCACATTATTAGGTTTGTCACCTTGTCTGAGCTTTGGCAATCCTAACTAAGATGACATTCAGCATCTGATAAGACAACCACCTTAAGCATACAGCTGGATCAGAGCTACTTAAATCTATTAGGATTTTCCTTTCTCTTCACAATGTGCTACTTTGTGTTGGTGTATCAGTTTCAGTCTCAAAAAGGTTAACTGAAGTTTGTGGCTGTAGCAATACAAGATGTAAAAAAAAATTCAATGCTTCTCTGAAGTACTCTTAACAGCAAGACTTCTTTGAATCTACAGAATATGCAAAGAGAAAAAAAAAAACTAGTTTTGGCCCATCTGTCTGACTAGCTTTTATCATCACCTCAATGTACCAATCAGCTGTTCAACAATAGCCGACTAAAATGCCCTGAAAAGCACAGCGATCTTTGAAAAGCTTCCTAGCCCCCATTTACTTTATCAAGGCCCCAGAGCTGCTTCATTCAAAAGAAACCAATGGACTGATGCCAAAGGCTACTGTAGAGCATGTCACAAAGACCTACTCATTTTTAGACTTTAAACAGAGAACCAGATAAGAAAAGAGCTTGTTCAAAAAATAGACCTAGTTTGAGTGTTTCCAAGAGTCTTTTCTAGGACCCCTGAGAAAAGCTATCATCTAAAGATTAGAAACAAGTTGTGCCATAGATCTCATAAGAACAACCTGAGTAACAGCAAAGTAGACAAAAAACATAATAATATCCAGATACCTAACGATAGTTTTAATATCAGACATTGGCGCATGGCAATATTTGTTTTAGGCATGACAATAAATATATGAAAAGATCAGGAAGTAACTTTACATAATACACTGACATTAAGTATTAAATCACATTCTCAAGTAATCAATTGTTTACATTAACTGGAAATCACACATTTAGTTACTGTAACTGGAAATCAGTCTCTTTGATGTGGAATGGTGTGGTAATAAAACAATGTTTCCAAAAGAAAGAAGTACATACGTAACAGATCTTTTAGAGAGTGACTTTTGGAAAAATAACTCTATCTGTATGATAGGATAAAGCATCAAGTGGTGACTGGAGGCATTAAAATAAGATGAGAGAGTCAGAGGGATCCAAAGTTTGTGTCTGATAAAAGACAGGAGAGGAAACAGAAAAACAAAGGAGTTTCTATGTTGCGTAGATGCTGTTTGGTTTTACTTGTTTCCTATGCCCGTTGGGAAGTAAACATAAATAAATTATTGGATAAAATAGATGTGTTCTTTGTTTCTGTGTGTGTGTGTGTACATCCGCTGGAACAATTAGGTGACTCATAGGGCTTGTAATGTAGATTCAAAAACAATAACAAGATTTCAGGGCTTCGAATGATTGCTCCCAAATCGTAGTAAAGACAGTCACCGACATTTCCTCTCGCAATATCTAAACATCAGTGTGTAGCAGCTGATCCATGTTTTTCAAAATCAGATTTCAGATAAACAGCAAGCCAGAAAAAGTTTTTTTTTTTTTTTTTTTTAATATTCTGAGTTAAAAAAGCTACTTGAAGAGAGCAAAAGAGATAGGAATGTTGTGGATGGCTTGAAAGTGAAAAAGATGTCAGTAGTTAATTCTACAAATAGTATATGTATTTGTTAATGTACAATGATATAATCTGTTGTTTTCTTTTTGTATATATTTTTATGCTTTTATGTTTGTTTGAATCTACATGCCTTGGTTGCCTTTACTTTGCCACTCTTACAATTTAATTTCCCCACTGTGGGACAGTAAAGTGTATTTCTAATCTACATACAATTATTTTCAAATTCATGTCCCTTTTGTGCATTTAAACATATATCTACTCCAAAATGGCTAAAAAAGCAATAGCTTTATATCACCTGTTGAATTAGAATCTCTATTAAATGATTAAAAAATGCACCAATTAGAATTTAAAACAGAGTGTGATGACACATCATTAAGTTTTTCCTCTTTTTGAACTTGGCCTGCTCTTCTACTCACAAGACTAGAATCTTATAAGATTGACAGGACAGACAGGGAAAAAGTAAAGCTGTCATCTGCAGCTGAAAGACGGAACCGAAAATAGCAAACCCTCTAAGGCCTTTGGGTTACAGCAGCATCTGACTGCAATCCCTCGCTCAGTGACAGCTCAGTCCCGTCTCTGTACTCCAACAGCCTGTGGCTCCATCGTGGAAACCTAAATATCCACTTGCTGTGCTTTGTTGAACGCTCAGTTTGAATGTGTAACAAATCAATGCAAAAGATTGCAATGGAATGTGGTTACTGGAAATGTATGTGTCTGAGGCTTCCTGTGCGGTGGATCTTATATTCCATCTTTTTCACCACAATAACAGTGACACTGGATACAACAGTCTGGTGTTGTCTTGATATGCAGATTTCTGTCAACATTTTTTTTCTAGTTCCTTTATGAAAGGATGTGTAATGTACGCAACATCCTTTCCATTTAATCCGTATTTTATCTTTAGCTGGAGGTACCGTGTTTTGCTTTGCTTACCGTCTCAGTGACCACAAAGGCATAGGCCACAAAGGTCACTTTTCTCAGGACCGTTTTTCAGGCATCCTGATGTTATCTCATGTTAGCATAAATATTTAACATTGCTATTTGAGTCTGTTGAAGAGAACCTAAACCACAGATGCATCACAATAATCAAGAAGTGCATTGAGGCAGCTGCACTCATGTTCTTGAATATATACATGCGAATCAACTGCAAAGGATAAGTAGTTAAGTGGAAATCAGTTTCTCTGATGTGAGACTGTGTGGTACAAAAACAATATTTCTCATGGAAAGAAATACCTCTGCTGCCCTGCCTTATTACATTCATACACAAAGGTTATCTTTACCACGATCACAAATAAAATTATGGGAATTTAATTAAATAAATGGTGCAATTTGTTATTACCACCTTTGATCATTGCATATGCATGAGTCAGGGCACTTATTAGTTAACTAACATACACATTGGTCCAACACTTTTGATGTAAAAACAGAATGAGCGTAATATCTGTGAAATTGCTCTGCAGGATACCACAAAAACTAGGCCACTCTCCATGCAAATGGAGTACCCAGAACTCTGTGCCTTCTTTTAAAGCACAAGATTTGTTGCAGACTGAATGAATGTGAAGAACAGACTTTAAGGGAATATTGAAATTACTTTAGGGTGAAACAGAGAGTGAATTTTATTATGTCTGGTTTTATTTAAAAGTTTCAGTGCTGAGTCCAGATTTTTTAGCAGTCATAAACTATGCAGCTCACTAAGCATAACAGGCTAGTCTTGTGTCTAAAGAAAGCTTTCAGAATAGTGGGGAGTTCCCAAAATGTGTGCTTTTACAGTGCATTTTAGCACAACATACAAACAGGATTATCTGTCTCAAACAATCTTAAAGTAATTTAAATGACATTTAACATAAAATATCAGTAGAGTGCCATTTTTTAATTCTAAACCACATGAACCAATTTCAAGTGGTTAAATTGTTGTATAATGTATGTACATATCATTTATTATTGACATCAATATCAACAATAATTGATATTATTAATGTCAAACCAAATTTATAGTTAGTTTGATGCTGGATACTTGTTGAAATGCTGTACATATTAATAAAAACTAATTGCTTTTTTATTTACAATTAAATAATGTAAAAAATAATATTTATGCTTTTTTATTTGCTTGCACTGATTGAAACAGGACCACATCAAACCATGATTAGTCTTTACATCTTCTAAAGCACAACTTATTTTTTAATATTCAGTTAAATAGGAGTTGTCAAAGACACTTTTAAAGATAGAGGTTCTCCCATCCTCTTATCAATAAAATAGGTGTTGTGAATTTGTTTAGTACAATGTTTTATACACAAGCCTTGAAACTGTAATACGGGAGTAATAATCAGCAACAGTCAGTAAGTAAATGCAAATGTTTCAAACCAGTTCAAGAACTTACCTTTAACGAAAAGGCTTCCAGAGCTGCTCGCTACTCCAAACTGGTTTCTGGCTACACATGTATAGATCCCAGCATCCATTTTAGTGACATTGGATAGCCGCAGGCTTCCGTTATCCAGCACCATCATTCTGTAGGGATCAAAACACTACATATTACCATTAGACTCCATGTTAAAAGTGGAATAAGAAGTTCAAAGTCTAAGAACAGCCATGGAATTTTCATCAGGTTGTGTGTCAGCTTGATGTAAGTTGAAGCTCTGTGTGAAGTGTTACAGTTTGATCTGTCACCCTCAAGTTCATAAGCGAAGAGAGAAAAAAATCATTTCATGGGGCAAAATTCACATCTTGACTTCATGACAACAGTGACAGGGATCAACTGTGCATATCAAAGTGCTGAAATATTTGGTTTAGTACACAGAAAAAAAATATGATACAAGTCATACATATTTTCCAAAACTTTCAAAATAATATTTAGAGTTTGTGTTCGTTACTTTCGGTGACATGGGGCACCTAATAAAACTTCAGTGAAATGTAACTGTTACGCTTTGCAACTGTTTTAAAAGGGATGTCATTGAAAAAGATTGCAATTGTGGGTGGAAATAGCTTTTAAGGATAAATGCAATTTGTTTTGCTGTGTTTTTGTTTGTGCAGTTGTTCAGTCAAGGATGAAGTAAATGAAAAGAAAACACTTAAGAAGATTAGGATCCTCAAATACCTAGGAAAACTAAATGATTTACGAATTCAAATGTTTTAGAGAGGTGCAGCTGACTAAGGTAATTAACTGCTTGATTGTGAAAATACATTCTTTTACCATTTGTAAAAACCTGAGTCCATACTGAACAGAAAGAGTAAAAGAAAATCCCTCCGCTTTCATTCCTGTAGACAGTCTCATTAAAAACAGTTATTCATATATTGCTCTCAAATGAAAGTTCACCACTTGTCTAGTTCAATGCGTTTAAAAAGTACTGCATTTTATTAACTTTGGTTCACTTTTACAGCTTCTGCACTCTGCATTCTAGCTGGTCTTAAACAACATATTTTCCTTTCTTTTTGAACTTCATAATTACTAAAAGCAATGCATCACATCCTAATCTATTAAATCCTGTGAAAGCCAGAAGAACTGCACTGTTTGGTCATTCTTTTTCTGCAGTAGGAAGGTTAGTTCTGAAATGTCAAATGTTAAATGATTACAGTTTGAGTCTGAAAAGTTTAATTATTTCCTTACTTTGCTAAGTAAATTAATATGACACATTGCGGCAATTACAAATATTGAGCTTCTTATTTCTTTATTTATTGCATGTATGATAAACATTCCTATTTGTAAAAATACAAAGTAAATCTTTACAGACTGATTTGGGCCTTGATTTCATGTAGAACTTAAGAAATTAATGTTTTTTTGTTCCTAATTGTTGACTAGTATGCGCTTCTATATTACTCTCTGAAACACCCAGACAATAAATGCTCGACTCCACCAGCTGCCACTTTGTCTCACAGCAGGCACTAGGGTTGCCATGTTTGACGGGTTACTGGGGCATTGTACAGCTATGGATCACAGCAAAAGAGATGAGACAGTGCCAATTTAAGTGAGATGTAAGCAAAACAGCAAGCTTTTCTACCAACAAAGAACTCTTTATCAAGAAAATAATACATTCAAATGCAATCCATTCACAAGTTCAACCTTTTAAAGGAACTAATCAGCTCTGTATCTGGAGCTGATTGCTTATGTTTAATTTATTAACGGGACTGTTTATGCAAAACTGTTTGTGCTTGACTCCAAATCTGCTGATTTTACCTCAACAAAAACTGTTTGGTAATGCCCCGTTTATAATTCAGAAAACTTGCTGTTTTTTTCTTGTTTTAGTTTATCTGAGTAATATAAAATATATGTTTTGTACATGGTACAACTTTTTGATATTTTAATTGTATTTTTCCCAGTGATATCTCCAGTTTTATATGTCTGAGCTGTCTCGGTTTAACAGGCAAACTACACAGACTTGATAGACAGAAGAAGAAGAATCCTAATGAGGAGGACCTTATTGTGATATTTATACATGAACGGTATTAGGAGATTATTATTTATCCCAGGTTGTATCCCAGAATGTAGCTCTTATTTAAACAAGTGTAGGTATTGCGAACATTTTTCTGTGCAGCTCGCAAATCTTGTCCAAAGACAAAAGGAGTTTTGTGCCAAGAAAACAATTTTTGAAAATACTTTCCAAAACTGAGATTTTTTTACTCAGTATTTAAAAAAAATCTCTACATATCCATGTAGACTTGGAAACAGATTCTATGAAAAGATGATGTAGCAACCTAGCTCCTGCATGCAGATTTTGCACACTGTCTGCATTTCTAACCACAAAAAAGTTGCTTAATGGCCTTTTCCATTTATGGTATGCAATGATTTTTATTATGTAACTATTAAATATTTTAAATATGTAACAAAAGCTTCTGACAAGGAGGAACTAGTAAACTGTCCAAAAAAAGTCAGCTACAAATGTTTTGTGAGAATCTTTAGTCTATCACGCCTTTAGCAAAGCTAATGGTCGTCTCTCTATGAATTCCAATGTGTTTATTAATATTTCACCTACTGGTAGCAAATGTTTGAAATTGAGGGAATGTGTGTATATCAACTATATTTGATTACGTAGCAACCAGACATATCAAACACAAAATACCAATATGTCCTGTGGTATTTGGCATCTTTAAACCAGAGGAATCTGAAAAAGATGTTTAAAAAGAGAATTAAAGGCAACTACAACAATGGCCTGCCAACAGATGGAAAAGAAAATGCTGATAAAAAGGCTTAAAAGCATTTCTGATTATTGTTGAATATTTAAGGAAGGGCTGTGGATTTCTTCAATATCAAAGAACAGCTGTTTTATTAAAGCCTTGCAGATTTGTGGCAGCAGAATTACAGAATTAGTCAAAGCTGCCTGTACCAATTCAGACATAAAAATTACCTACACAGGCAATAAAAAAAAAATCCCTCTGTTAATAGAGAGTCCCACTGCGTCTTGAGCTAATAATTAATTTGGCAAGGCATCAAAGGTATTACAAACATGTGAAATTCAATAAAGTTCATGAGAACAAATCAATGTTTCCTGATGTGAAACAGCTGTTCTGCTGAGATTCTAATTTTACAGACTTAATTTGATCTTTACCACATGTTGTCTGTGTCGAAGTGCAAAAATTAAAGAAAAAAGTAACACTTGAACATTCACTGAGTAGGACAACAGCTGTATATTATTTATGAGTGCAATATCCAGCAAAATATCCCCTCACCAATTCCGCCCCAGGTCCCCCTTCCAGGCAGGAGACTTTTCCTTTTGTAACTTTTTGCAGTTTCACAGATTTCTAGTAAGTTGTAGTCGTTTTCTGAACATAGAAGTCAATTTCAGCAAGGAAGTCCTCTGTTCAAAATGCAACCTAAAGTCTTTCCGCATGCAGTTTGAATGTTCTCCATGGGTATGTCTCAGTATTCTGGATACTCTAACCTCCTTACGCACACTAAAATCATGACTTTTAGATTAATCTTTTTAGGTTAATCTAATTTTCCCTTACGTATGAGTTTGTGCGTAAGTGGTTGTCTGTCCTCTGTGTACCGTTGCCCTTCAAGGAAAAGGTCTGACAATGGATGAATGGTTGCTATTCTTAGCATGACATCATAATTAGCAATCCTTTAGGAAGAAAATATTGTCAGTGAGGCTTTAAGGTCCACCAGGATGAGAACGTCTGAAATAGGTTTTACTCTATGTTCTGTTCACTCTTATATTGTCAAACAACAGCAGCTGTATTTTTCAAACCATAACTTGATTTACCTTTTTACTGGTAATTGCACCTTGTCTTACGAAATGGATAATCTCCTTTCTCCTTCCAAAATGAAATACTTACTACAAACTCCCTTGTCTTTGTTTAAACTGTAAATGATAATGGGGGTTAAGACACTTTTTAAAAATATAACCGTTTTAAAAGTGCCTGAACTCATCCTTTTCTTTAAGACCCCTTTTAGGGGAGGATGGGCTTTTTAAAATGATCAGGAATGACCTGTATTGCTTTAAAGGATGAAGAATTAAAGTACATTAGTCTTTACAACATTGCCTGGTCCCCCGGAGCCGGACGTATTTTCTCCTAAGTGAACTGAGGGCTTTCTTTGTAATGGGCTATAACAAAGAGTTATGGATATGAGATGTCACTGGGATAAGGCTTGCCAATGAACTCTTGCAGACGACAATGTCTGCAAGAGTCGTCCAAAGCTACAAAGAAATGGAGAGAAGGATGTGTGAAGAAAAATATCTTTCAGAAATGCGCTCACTCTTATTCTATTTTTAATTTTTTCGAAAGGCTGCTTTAAAGCAATTAAGGTACTGGTGAAATGTGAGGGATTCATAAAAGCCAGGGTGGTGTGACAGAGTAAACACGCACTTTACCTCAACCCTTTGCTGGCCCGGTATTAAAAGTGAGCTATTGGCTGTAATCTAAAAGTCTCTCTGCGGCGTTACACAAAAAAACAAGAGGCTGTAAATGAAAACATTATTTTAACCACTTCAGAAGAATTGTGTAATTAACTCAGTATATTACAAACGGCTCACAATTTCCTAAAGTGCCGCTTAAATGCTTCACTTGAACTGCTGAATCTGTTTCTAGTAACACAACTGGAAAATTTCCACCTCACAGTAGGAGGATTATAAATTGATTCATAATATGACAAAAGAACAGCACCGAGTGTTTAGCACAACACTCTTAAACACAGTGGTTTCATCTCGGGGTAATATTCCGGCGCTCTTTTCCTTATATCCGTTTCCCAGTTGCTGGCAGTGGTCAGCAATGAAATTTAATTAGGGTAAGCGTTTTACCGCTAACCTCATCACTTCCTGCATACTGTAAGTGCCAAGCATCCCCAGGAATATCTGGTTATGCGTGAATTGGATATGAGCTGACTTAAGTATAGTCCCGGCATGATTTTATTAACTAATCGGATACCGCATTGTTCTTAGATGATTTGTTTTCTTCTATCTCGGAGGCTTGAAGACATTATCCCTGGAAGATTAGAAAGAATTATGGGTACTTTAGCTAAGCCAGTAGGATGGATCAGCACTGTGCCACCGCTGTAATGGTGCGGGAAACTGCCTCGTTTCAATGTAGGGAAAGTAAATGCTAACAAGCCAGGAAAAGGGGAGCAGGCGGGCGAGAGAAGTTGCAATAATGTAAAATCCGAACATCCTGCATGCGGCTCACCCACTTCAGGGCAAGGGTGGGATATTAAATCTCATATGGGAAATCTTGCTTTTATGGGCATGATTGATATTGCACGCTGCAGCTTAGATGCATTTTCCTTCCAATGCTTTAGAGGCTGATAAATCTGCAAGCTGGGCTACACATTTAGCAGACATTTTGGAACATATAATCCTGCACCTGATTCTGCAGATATCCCGTACATAAAACATCTTTTGTCCTGTTTGGAATTAACGAAACACGATCGCGTGTTCGGCTTCTCGAGCATCTTGTTTGCCAGGTGGAGGTGAGAGATGACTAAACCTCTGGCACCCCCGCTGTTCTGGAAGATGGATATACCAGAGGTTAGACGTGGCAAAGCTGCCGAGGCTGTTGAACAATTAATCCCATATCAAATGAGAAATATGCACCCCGCCAGTTTCCTGCATGTGCCAGCTGGTGTGCTCTGCCTCTCGCTGGTTTATTTCTGCTAAAAATAAGAATGTTGTCAAACACAATATGAGTCATTTGCATAGACAAAAAAGAAACTAGAGCAACAATTATTGTGCAGCTGCACTTCACGATGGTTCTGTTTCTACAAGTTTAATCTGGTAGAAGTTTTGAATCTTGTTATGACTGTGAAAGAAGATTTACATTACAGAGGATTTCAATGGAAAACTACTAATTGCTGCCTGTTGGCCTGACTCCTTGTGTGTTTGAGCAGGTCTTTCTATTAGTGTTCCAACAACTGGAAGTAAAATAAAGAGTGTTCTTTTTGAATTGCCCTTTCACCATTTCCGAAAATGAAACCCTGTTCATTTAAGTTTAGAAATAAAATGGTTCCAGATTTTGAACATCACCATGACAACATTTTGGATGGTTAGTGTTGACGTTTTAAAAGGAAACTGACATTAAAATCATATTTTGTGACCACACTAAACTGTGTATTTTATGTCCATCATATACACAATCTGTGTTGCAGATGCAAGCAGAAGGCAGTAAAAGAAAAAAATCGAAAAAATAAAAAAAAACATATAATTTTCCCCAATTCATAGCTGGTTGTGCCAATCACTAGTTGTGAGGAACTCTACTGATTATAGACAGAAAATTAGACAGTGAAATAATGGCTAATTTCATGTATGTAGAGTTTATTATTTAAATGTTGTAGCCATTTTCAATTGTATAAACATTTTCTGCAGACTTCTCTTATGCTGATGTCCTGTTTTGTTTTGTTTTCATAAAATTTGGTGTCCAAACATATATCCTATATGCATATTCACATTCTGAAAATATATGTGTGTATATATATATATAGATTTATTCAACTCGGACATATACTTTCAGCATTGCCTATTAAAAAAAAGTAGATGTTATGCATACAAGTTTCTAGACACAGCTAATTAGCGACCCCTGCGTGGGCTTCCATCATGAATATCAATATATTTACACAATCACTATCTGTTTGTACTGACTCTGAAATATATATATATTTTTTTCTTCCTCCTCTGTTTTTAGTTTCCAATCAGCCAAGTACTCGGGGGAATCTCTGACAAACAAGAGATTTTAAGAAACCGTTATACCGCCTTCTTGCCAGCAAGTGAAAAAGTCCTAACCAATGCTGACCTCGTCTGCATCTAGTGTGATGTATTGCTATGTTGCATGACGGAAGGATCTTCGCTCTCAGTACGGAATATTTATGATAAAATCATGCAAAGCGCCGGACAAATTTCCCAATAAACGTCTTCCTTTGACAACCAGATAAACCGTCTTTTATCAAATGAGCTCATTAAAGCACATTTCAGGTGATTCATTAAAACAAAATGATTAGAATCAATCTTACTCTCGCTTCCTGTGCTGGACACGATTTGCACTCTGGTAATTTAAACCGATTCATAAATCAAACGTCTCCCTCAACCATCCAGGAATGAGATGGAACGCTGTTCAGCCTGAAACAGAGGATCGGGTTCAGAAATAGTTTCCCTGTAAGCGGCTCTGCCTCAGCCCGAAGGGAAGATCACGAACCTCTGCTTCAGCCGAATGAGAAATGCTGGGCGATGCACTTCGGGACAAAATGTGCTGAATAAACTTAATGAAATTAGGTTACGTTGTTTATTATTGATTTATAAAAGAGCAAAGGTCACTTCTCTAATCTATAAAGAGCATATTTAGAAAATTAGTCGCCCTAATGTGGCTGTTTTCCTGCAGGAATACGAAATTACTTTGGCTTTGGAGATGGCTTCCTTGTATTTGATAAGAAAACATATGAGATGACTTTGTAATGTGGTGTTTCCTCTGTGTTTTCCTCCCCAGCCTCTGTCAGCAGCATGGGACAGCATCTAGGAAAGAGGGAGACACCAGCAGACAGCAAGGTAGGAAGAGGCCCATTTGTAATATAGTGAGACCCTCCGCATCCACTTTCTGTTGCGGCATTTGCTTTATGAATGTGCGCAAGTCTTTGTCTATATTCAGCTAATGTCGAACAAAAACATAATTTCGCAATTGAGGTGCGAAGTTATTCAGTAGAAAATTCCACTAATTTCACATGTGAATGAGCTTAAGTGAGAAATACTCATAATTCAGCCATGGCGCTGGCACTCATCGCCTGTCAGCCGTCAGAGGAGACGTCGGCGTCTTGTTGGCCTCTGCGTTTTGGGGAAATCGTAGATTTTACGGAAGAACTACGGATTCGACACTTTAGAACGACACGCAACTTTTTACAAGCTGCGTTTCTTCAACACTTCTGGTATATTCAGCTGTACATCGGCTGGAAAAAAACTCCAAAAAAACCCCGTCAACCTCCAAGTACTTCTTGTCTTCTTTATTCAGTTTTTGGCTGTAGTAACTGGTGAAAACTAGTTACTAGTGGTAACTAGTTTACGCCAAATGCTGGTCAACGATCATGGGTCAACCAGCTGTTGATCACGTGACCCGTGTGATGAGAAATAAGTGTTTTCATTGAAGTTTTGTGAAATACATGTATTTTGTTGCGGCCAAAAAAACTACAAAATATTTTTATCAAAAAAAAAAGTCTTTCTGAAATTGCTGTGTCTCCAGTTAGCAAATTTATTTTCGTACGTTGAGTTCCGTTAATGGAAACGCAGCTACCTATGAGAGGGAATACTGAATTGTTTCCTGCATCCTCCTGTTGTTGTTTGTGCGTGATCGCGATGATAGTAATGAGTGAGCGAGAAGATGTGTGTGTGTGTGTGTGTGTGTGTGTGTGAGCGTGAAGGCTTATTTGAAGCCTTATCAGTGTGAGCGCTGGCTTTTATCTGCAGGACTTTGAACCAAGTTGCAACCTTGCTGTCAGTCTCCTTCGCTCCCTGCTGATTTATTACTGGTACCGGGCTTTCAGCGGGACAGTTCACCCTTTCCAGACTGTGTGACAGGAATCCACATAGGAAAAGGCAGCAGCGTTTCTCGTGGGTTGTGTTTGTGCACAGAGCCCCGATGCACACGGTGTTTGCCGTGCTTTAATGGGCGTGCGGGTCCTTTCTGAGCCATATGTTTCCTCGGTACAAACTCTCACCCTCAGGGATCTAAACAAAAATCCTGGGTTTTGTGGTAATCGCACAGCCACAGGCAGCACTTTCCCCTCCTCTCACAAGTGTCTTAATAGGCAGTAATCCATGAATAATACGCTGACTCATTCTTCATTTCTAGGGTTATTCGTGTGGGGAGGAGACAGGGGGGTGAAGGGGAAACCGTATCACGAATTTCAACGACTTTAGCTTTAAAAAGTTCATTCAGCGTGGTACTGGAGTAAACACTGACCAGGTTTTAGCTTAACGCCTTGAAATTTCATCCCTCCTCCCCCTTCGAGGTATTCCACCTTTTGCCACGTTTCAATTGATTTGTAAGGGGAATTTTATACGACAGACAACCACAAAGTAGTAGTTTTTCACTGTGAAATGCCGGGAGCTTTCCCATAAGTCTCAAAAGAAGCTTGCGTTTGCGACGTGGAACTCCGAGGGTGTGAATATTTCTCTTCCTGCACAGAGATGCAGGGGGCTCTCGAGGTGAGAACCCGACTCGCTGACACACTCTGATGAATCAGCCTTTTTCGAGTTCTGCCGCATCGACTGAGCTGCTGCAAACTTTTCCGGGAAAACATTGGACTTAATGAAGTTTAAGCACTCTTAATTGAAGCCAGTCGTCATGGCGACGCCTGAAGTGCAGTGTGTCTCCATGCTGAGCCGTGGTGTGCCCCTGGTAATAAACCCTAGAAATTCTCTCTCCAGCGCCAGCCCGCTGCAGAACGTCTTTTAATTGGACAGAGTGAATAGACGATGCTCTGACCAGGACTGACACCATGCTCTGCTACTCTTTAATCTCCGAACTTGTATTTATCTCAGCTAAAGTAGTTTTTTTTGAAAAATGATAAACTGGACTAAAGTCTAACATGGTAATGAGCTTCATAACCATAACCACTTCATAAGTTGAAAGAAACATTGAAATCAAAAGAAATGACTGGGGTGCCAGGGGGATGGGGGGGGTTCAGACCTAATAGTCCAGTAGACTTGGTTTGACTGGGGAACAAAGCGACAACATTTGTTTCATTTTCAGCTGGTGCGGTTCAGTATCACGCCGCACTGTGTCAAATGAAGCAAACCCTCAAAACAAATAGAAAACCCTGGTGGCCTGTGGTGGCGCTGCACCAAGAACCACCGAAGGAAACGACACAAAAACCCATGAAGAAGACTCTGAGCGCAACTTCTTTCTTCACAAAATGTAAACAAAGCGGCGTCAGAGGCAACAGACGTCACCCCATTGTGACAACAGGGTTTTGTAGATTTAATATTAATAATAAAAAAAATTGTAAGAAATCCAGTTTACAGAAGTATTCCCACACTCTAAAGCTCAAAATTAGGATCAACCACATGAGTCCAATTACATTTGGTTAATTGGACAGATTTTGGAAAGGGAAACATTTGTCTACATGAGCTCCCGTAAATTGATAGAGCATATCTGAGTACGAACAAAGAACGAAGCGAAAGGAACCGTCTGCAGAGTTTCCAGACAGGTCTGTCTTAAAGCATTAATCTGTGGAAGCGTACAAAAGCAGTTCTGCTGCTTTGAAGGTTTGTGCTGGCAGGCTGAATAAACTGAGCTATCAGAGAAGGAGACGACCAAGGAACTGTTTTCAGATTTTTATTTTTCATTAGTTTTTTTTTTTTCAAAGAAAAGGTTGTGAAAGGGGGGGAAATAATTTAATCCATTTCAGAATACAGCTATAGGATGAAATGTGGAAACGTTGAAACACTATGAGTTATTTCTAGATGCAGATGTATGCTGGATTATTAACAGGTCTGATAAAGAATTGAAGGAGTTTAGCATTACATCCTGTGTCACATGTGTCACTTTTCATTTTTGCCATCTTGATTATTATCTTATGCATGATGGTTATCCATCTAAGAAGGACATTTTAATGTGCTTAATCCCCCCTCTGTGATCACACAGCAGTTAGCCCAGTTCATCAGAAAGTAGATCGTGCTGTCAGTCTCACTTTCACTTTCAAGTCTCTATTGACATGACAGAAACATAATCCTTGTTGATTGCACTGCATATCTTGAGACATGTCATTATGTAATGTTACTGTGTCATTGCTGCAATATTTTAGTCATTTTCTGCAGCAGCGGTCTACATGCGGTGTGTGTGAAAGCTGTTGTGCTCGTGGTGAAGTGTTCTTCAACATGTACGTGAAAGTTAGCACCAGCCTGACTTTGACGGTGGTGCGTGGTACGGTGAAGGTGGAGCATTATTTCCAAATGACGTGGTGACTTTCAATTTCCATGGAAACAAGAACCACCAGCAAAAATGTGTTGTAAAAAGAAAAATGAGCTACATCTTTGTTTTTTTTTTTAGCCTAAACAATAATCAGCTGTCGTAAGCCTTCGACGTAGATAAAAACTGAGAGAGTTGAGATTTCAGCATTTTTCTGTCTTTGTTGCTTTTCATGTAGCGAAGTGACACAGAGGCTTCTGGTTCAAGTGTGGTGAGGTACTTCAACTGAACCGTAACATTTTGAATGTATATTTTAAGTTGTTAAATGTAAACTTGATTTATTTTTATTTTTTTCTTTCCCTGCACTCAGTACAGATTCGTTCATGTGCAGTTATCTTTGTTGTGTTTTATAAAAAAAAAATCAAAAAATAGCTGATTGTCAGGTTCAGTCCAAAACCCCGATCCAGGAGCGTTAAGGGGGCCTCTGCATTCAAAACACACACAAAAAAAAACGTTGGTCGCAAAAAAAAAAATGTTGGCTGTAATGAAATCTTTTTTCTTATGAAGAAAGTTCTTCCACATAATAAGCTCCAAACTAACAAAGATTGTGTGGGAACCCAGGAAGTAGCAAAGCTGTCGGCCCTGATAATTGCCGTCTGTGGTTAGAGGTTGCACTGAAAATGTCAGTGCTGCAGTTATGTAAAACAAATACTGCTTCTTTTTCCCAACCACTTTGTTGAAGTTCTCTTTGTAAGACCTTTTCAAAATTCCGCGAGATGTAATTGCTTTCTATTACTATGGCTGAGACTCCCAGGAAGACGTTGCTTCACCATGTGAGCCAGCAAGGGCTGCAAGACAAGAAGAGGAAAAAGAGACATACATGCATATATTGTTGGTAAAGGAGCTGCCGTCGCTCTTGTAATCGTGGAGTAAGCTGCAAAACTGGCTGGGCGGTTTGGTTTACGGCTCGCTCCCCGGCTGGCGCATTGATCATGTGGGGAAGAGGGGAGCCCAGACCAGCGGGGAGCCTGATGGCTCAGCTTATATGATTTGTTTCCTTCGCCTGCCAAACACACTCCAGAGGGAGAGGAGCAGATCCGAGAGAAGTGGATTAATTTGTCAAGTGTGGAGCTGGTTGGAGCGCCGTTAGGTCAGCATGCTGCACTGTAGGAACATTCTTTTTTTTTCTGTATTTTTTATTTATTCTTTTGTTATATTGTTTTGCGTTTTTATTTGTGCGTCTCCCGGTTGTTTCGTAGACCCCGTAAGTCGTTTTAAAGGTCTTCCCGAAGAGCCCGTTGTCATAGCGACACGCAAACGGGAACAAAGCGTGACAGAGTAAAACAGGTCGAGTCATGATCTTTTCAGAAAAGGCGCTCTCCTTCCCGGCCTCTTGCGCCGCGCCTCGGCTGTCAAACGCTTCCTTTCATCCGTCTGAAATGTTAACGGCGGTGAAATCACATTTTGTATAACAAGATCCCGACAATGGGCCTCGACTTGAATGCTTTCCTTTTCCCACCCCCAAAGCATTTTATGTTACTGTGAATTATTGATGAAATGGTTATGAAAAGGCTGAAGGTTGAATTTAAAACATTTTCTGTGGCATCCCAGAGCATCTGAACTCTCACGGATACACGTTCAATCCCAGCAAACAAAACCAGTGGCTTATTTGTTTCTAAAATTCATAAGATGTTAGAGGAAGTATACTTTGTCTTCGTTTTCTTTTGCATGAAATTGCATAAGAAAACTTGCATAAACCAACCCGTTAGGCTGTGAAGCGGAGAAGTTAGGAGTTGCTGAATAATTTTGTACTTCAAAGAGTCATTCTATAATCATAGAATATTGAGTCGTTAATAAAGTTTGAATTGGATTGATGAATTAATAATACATTCTGAATGATACTGTTTGGAAGTAGAAAAACTTAGTCTTTTGGGATTGTTGCTTTCAGTTTCATCCATTGGAGCATCAATGAATAGTGGTATATTTGAGAATGTGACTGAGTGCAAATTGCACTGGTGAGCTGAAATAGCCTATTGAATATTTGATCAATTTAATGGAGAAGTTTTTTTTTTTTTTTTTTTGAGCCTTTATCTTAATTTTTACTGCTCCCACTGTAGACACTTCAAAGCCTGTGTGGGAAATTTGGAAATTGTGTTATCGCCACTTTAATTGTATTTGTATTAAGTGGCACAGCGTAATTAAGATGAAAAATGAAGTCCTTTTTTGCCCAAATTCTGCAAAAACGGAACCAAAAAGTAATCAAAGTTACGCTCTGGGATCAAATAGTCCTAAATTGTGTTGGCAAAATTTTGTCCCATAATAAACTAGTTCAACTTTATCATTTTTATATATTTCGTCAGCAATAATTTTTTGTACTAGAACAAGTTGTTAAATGCAACTGGAGGACGTTGTTCAAATGTTAGCATGCTAATGCCATCATACTACGGCGTTCATGTCAGTCAGTTCATGTACAAGCAGCCTAACCTATATAGCTGTATAACTTCAGCACTAGCTCAGGATAATCCTGGCCACTCCATCAGTCACATGGGTTATTAGTTACATGTGATTTTGATGTTGGAGAGCAAAACAAAAAGTCAAACTCAGACTAATAATCAGGGTGTCAGTGGTATCTAGGAGTGCACAAATGACTTGGTAATTTGGTCAAGTTACAGTTCGATACTGATGAAGCAAACCGATGACAGAACAGCAGACCGGATGATGGCTGATGTGACATAAATTCAGGGTGTCACTGGTATCTTCTTTCTTTTTTATTTGTTTAGCAGCTTGTGTGTGACATCTGCCGTCCGGTTGATAAGGCTCTGAAGGCCACTCTGCGTTCTGCCCATTGCATACATTTTAATGACGGGCCGGTGATTAAGGCTGGTCTGGAGTATTCATTGAAGAGTGATGGGCGTGTTTTACTCACTTGTGGTGATCATAAATTGATGTGCACCTCACAGCACTTTAGGGAAAAAATGTGTTCACTCTGACTGTTGCAGAAGATAAAAGGAGAACGTGTAGTGGACGACCTCTGCAGGCTCTACTTGAAATCTTGTGAAATGTAAAGTTTTTTTCTTACATTTTAAGCCACGATGTAACCAAAAAACAACAAAAAAAACATGTTACTTTCTCCTCTGTCGTGAATAATCTGCGAGCTGCTGGCATTTTTATCCAACACGTCAGTCAAAACCCACAAGTTCCTCCACAAGTAGTTGTTTTTGTTTTCCATTCTTGCATGTTCGCTTAATTATTTCGCATTTGGGGTGATCAAGCTCGCATACAAAAAAAAAAAAAAACGGGGCTCTTTTAACACAGTGCTATTGTTGAATCTGACACCCATCTGCAGCGACGAGGCGTATATCTGATTGTGCCGCGTTGTTTGTGCGACGACTGCATGGCGCCTCGCGCTGAGATGTTTTCTGCTCGGCTGCTGGGAGTTGAATTGATTTCTTGCTTATCTCAAAGATCAGCAATCAACATCTTGACGTGATGTAAAAGGCCTGGATGTTGTTATTGCTTACTCCACACATCTGGGGTGCAGATGTATGGAGGGTGTGGAGTGCCAAGTCACAATAAATGAGTAACGTGTGAAATAATGATTTAAATGCGTCAATAATTTATTTAAAAGTGGAAATAAATACAGGAATGACTTATTAAATATAAAATCAATTGTATGCTTTGATTTCATATGATAAGCTAGACATAATTATTTCATGGCTTAATAAATTATTTCTTGTCACTGTACTGAAAAACATCATGAATTAATTTAAACCCTCACCTCAGAACTTCAGGAAGAGGCTCAGTCCAGCATGACGGACATCAGAGCAACCAATGCCCACGTTAACTCCTGTAAAGTTTTTCAAAGAACAGACAGTTGGTAGTCTAATATTGATTTTATTTAGCTGATTTCACTGTAAAAGTGGACATAGGGTGACGAGTGACCAGCTGCACAAACAGACGAAAGATACAAACCAGACACTCCCATTCTTGTCTTCTGACGTCCGTCAAGACGCCTCGCGTGACTTACTGACGTAGTTGCAAAGTGTCAATAGAATCCCTTTGACATGGTTCAAACAGCAAGTCAAAGCAACTTCTTCCAAGTTCGCTCTCACTCTGGGTCGATATTTTCAATTGTTGTAATTCATTTGCTACAATCTCTGGATGAGCAACTCCAGCCTCTATATCTCCGGCTTGGTCTGAAATATCTCATCCTGTGTGGAGGAAGCGGTCACAGACTTCAGACAGGATCAGTGTTAGCCCCGCCCGCTAGCTAACACCGGCTAATGCGCTTTCGTGAATTTATCGGAGACATTTCAGACCGAGCTGCAGATACAGAGGCTAAGGTTGCTCACCCAGAGTTTGTGGCAAATAAATTGCAACACTTTAGTTATGTTATGGAAGCTATTTATGTTCTCTTTAGGGAAGATATTGAGCTCAGAGTCGCAGCAAACTAGGAAGGCGTCGTCTTGATTTGCTGTTTGAAGCAGCCAATCAGACGTCAGGGTCTCTGTAGGAGCTGTCCTGATCCCGCCCACTGAGTTTTGATGGCTGAAGTTTAAATTTTAAATTAATTCATAATGTGTTTTTGCACAGGAGCGTTAAGTAAATGATAAAATATTAAATTGTGAAATGACTAGATCTAGTTTTGAAAATGAAATCAATTGAGGCACACACAAATAATTCTACATTTATCAAGCTATTTCTATATTTTCACTTTCAATAAATTAATAACATTTAAATGTTTAGGAAGTTATTTGTCACTCTTCGGTCTCCATACTAAATGACAAGGTTCAAGCCTCATGCAGCCAGACAAAAAGGACAAAAACCGTAAGAGGCAAGCTCTGAGTTGGTTCCCCGCCGATAATTATCTTAAAAGTAAATCTTCAGATTACATTTCTTTGCCCAGCAGTTGCTTTGTCCTGATGCAGTTTTACCACTGAAACAGTTGAATTAAAGCCCCAGAAGGGCCCAGAAGCTCAGAGCTCATTCAGCGGGCCTCCAGCCTTCACAAGCCATCAGCCCGCAGCAATTAGAGCAGCGTGGACATAATGACTTGCTCAGCTGGTCACTTTCTGTGTCCACTGTGCCTCGGTGTGAGGCCTGTCAGGAGAGGCATCCGCATCCGAGTCATAGCGACACTTTTACGACCATGGCATCACTGATGAGCTCTGCCGCCGCCGCTGAGACGATTGGACTCGTAAATGTTACTTTTAGTGGGATTTTTTTTGGTTTTGTTTGTTTGTTTTTTTTACAAAGTTCATTACTAAATGTTACACCTCTAAGTATTTCTGAGTGCCGTATCTGAGCCTGTTGCAACAAACGACGGTTCAATTAATCGCACTTTTAGTTCAAATGAGCTCAATTTCATTCATATTTTTTAAGGGAAATCTTGTTCTCAGACACAACGATCCATTTTATTTATGGTTTTAGAAGATTTTTTTTTAAATGTTATTTTATCTATTGTTTTTGGTTGGCGTGTTTTATTTTAAATATTTAAAATTTAGGGGTGCGCCGGTCGCAGTTTTTAGGCCGATTGCCGACCTTTATAAAGCCCGATTCTGATTTTGGCCGACACCAATTTTTTTGTTTTTGTCTGAAATGTCGATAAACACAGCAAGAAAGACACTGAGCTGTGGGGTGAATGTTGTTAACTGTAAACACGCAGACATGACCTGGTGGGCCGGTCTGTCACTCACACCTCTCTTGTGGGAGAGGAAAAGAGGACAGTGGTTGACTTTTAGAGGTTTGCTGAGGCAGATAAGATTGGGGGATGAGATCAGCTTCACATGTAATTATCGGCTGGTCACTGATCTCCCAAAATGAAGGAAATCGGTGCACCCCTATTGAAATATCTTCCAGTTTAGTGTTAAGCTTATTGGTCTTTGAGAGCACAAACTTGCATTATTACGTCATTGTCATAATGTTACTTGAAAACCATCCCAGAACAACAGTTTTAAGATTGCAGTAATTATCGCAATAATTAGAGTCGCAATTTAGAGTCCAGATTTTACTAGACAATTTATCGTCCAGTAAAATCTGTTATCGTGACAGGCCTTAATATCTGCAGATGAATAACATACTTTCTTAGAAGTATTATCCCTGTCTTTTTTCCAAGGTGCCAGTTCACCGCCCTTTTACTTCACAGTGAGAAAAGTGACTAAAAAAGCCTTGCTCTCCACATCTTACACCGTACAAAGAGAGGACAGGATGAAGCTCTGAAACTCTCTCTAAAAACACAAGGCAGCAATATGAACTTGGAGCCCTTTGAAAGTGTGAGATCGGACAGGCCATAAAAGGGTGTTTCAATCTCCCCGTCCCCCTCCTTCATCTCTATCTCCGGAGTACTCAGGAGCACTGAATCCCCTTCTTGTGCTCCGGCGTTGAATGGGGATCAGAGGGCTGAGTGGAGCCCAGGTGGCAGCCATCACGGCTGAGTGTCGCCGACAGCCATCAGGCGGCCGAGCAAGGCATTCCCCCTCTGCGTGTTTCCAGCAGGAGAAATGGAACAGACATGGCACTCCAGCTCAAGTGCAGCAAATGTTCTCTCTTTGTTTGTGCTGCAATTTTTAGGAAATGTAATCTAAGACAAGTCACATTATATATTGATGCATTAAAGTTTTTTTATTTTTTTATTTTCCCAGTTTGTCATAGACGAAAGCACCCCTCTTGTTTCTTAGAAAAATATTTTTGATATTTATTAAAACTGTCAGTATGGCAGTATGGTGTCAGGGAAATTATCTGAAAGGAATTAGTTCCTCTACCTTTGCCCAGTGCTAACTACAGAAATGTTCAACTCGGTCAGAAACAACCAATCAGAGCTAGGGAGGAGGGTCTTAGTGGTGTCAATCGTGCTTGTGCGCTTAGTCCCGCCATTTGAGCCTGTTGTGAATGCTAAAGCTAGTTAGCATATACACCGATGACGATTCTCCTGAAACACAAAGTTGTTTCTCTGCCTGTAGCTCATTGAGCAATGTACGCTCGTCATTGGTTGACAGCGCTAAGACCCTCCTCCTGGATCTGATTGGTTGTTGTTGGCAGGAAGCGGTGCATTTCTGCAGATGGCAGCAGTAGCACTAGGAGATGGCGGAGGAGATTATCTGTGTCACACCGTACTGTCACAACATGGTCGCAGTTTCAACAAATATTTAGAAGAAGAAAAGTTCTAGTAAAGTCCCGTGAGCCACACTTATCAAGCTAAATGATGATGACTACATCAATTATTGAAACATTTAAAGTGTTTGCAGCCTCACAACCTATGTGAAAGATTGACATAAAAGGAAATGAATCATGTTTTTTACAAATAAGTGAGGCATGCATATGTATTCCCAGTCGCCACCACAATGTCATTGTGACCAATACCTCTATCACCAAGGTCGCCCTGGGAACAGGACTTGGTAGAATATTGAGTACAACGCATGCAAATCCTGATCCCAGTAATATATTATCTGGCCGGTCAGACAGACTTTGTGGTGCCTTCACTTGATGTTAATTTTTAATGACACATCAAACAAAGTGGTTGGAACGTTGTATTGAAGTCAAATTAAGGAAGGAGCAAGAAAAGTGTATGGTAATCATAATCAACAAGGTCACTAAACTATTCAGAAGTTGCATCACTTACATTTTTTTTTTTTTTTTACTCTTTGGCACTATGCAAATCTGGTCTTTATGGAGCAAGTCCTATTTGTCAATTTGGAACAATCCATATAAGAAACGCATCGTACTCACTGGAACCGCTGCCCTGGTTGGACCAAAACTGAACTTTTTGGTCCACATGCAAAATGCTATCTATGGGTAGAAAACTAATGGAGCACTTCACAGCGCACCCTCGCCAACGTGACCCGTCGTACTGGGTAATCATGCTGTGGGGATTCTGTCTTTTTTTCTTTCTTTTTTGCTGGGACGGGGAAGTTGGCTAGGGTTTGTGATGATGGATGGAGCTGCAAGAAAACTTATTAGAGGCTGCCGAAGGCTTGAGATTGAGACAGAGATCCATCTTTGAGCAGAACGACCACCCTTAGGATACAAGCCAGAGCTGCAGCTAAGACAGGCCCCTTTATGTCGAATCCATCGCATAAAGTTCCAGTTTCGTTCGACGATGTGTATGCTTGTACTGTAGATACAATTGAAGGGGCCAGAATAACTTTGCAAGCCACTGTTCTCTTAGTATTTCCCTCCTGGAGTTCTTCTCTCTCAGCATACTGCGGTAATGCTTGTATCATTCCGGTGTGTCTGAAAATTGCCCAGTCCTGAGGAAGTTCTAATAGTTGTCGGGAAGCAGCCCCCATGTGGTGTTGTGTTTCACATTAGCAAGTGACGAATGGGTCAAATAAAGGTCACGGAGGGAGGAGAGGAGGCTAAACAGGAGAAATCACAACAGTTATTAAATGTCATCTAATCAGACCGGCTGTCCTGATTGCTTTTACATGCCACCCAGACAAATAATCCTCCACAATACCTGGCATCAACTCCTAATTCTCGTTGTTTTAATAAGGGGAAGCGTTAAGTTTTCTCTTTTTTTTTTTTTTTTTTTTTTATGTCCTCCATCACTGTGTTCTAATGACCAGGACCACACCTGCCTAAAACTCTTAAGTGCGACAGTGCCGCCCTTTTGCTCACGCTACGGTCTGGTTTGTTTTCCTGCGTGCCATAAGCAGCTTAAGTGCGGATCATGACCTATCGCTCTCTTTGCCAGCTAATGTTGTCATTTAAGGAAGCGTCCAGCCATCCGTGGCTCAGCTCTTGCCGACGGATGGATGTCTGCTCTGCTAATTTCAAGAAGCGCAGGGCTGCCAAGACAGATAAGAAAGCTGCCCCCTTTTTGTGCGCGGGCGTGCATGAGCTAAATCCAACAAAGGACGAATACTGAACGCTTTCATGATGGGGAAAAAAAAAAAAAACACGCAAAATGCATCGGAGAGTAGGAATGTGGTGGAAATGCTGTTTGACAGTAATGTCCATCTGGTATAACTCTTTGCTCATTAATAATTACGTGTAATATTGGTCAAAATAAATGTGTTTGTCGTTTTTACCTTGCTAGTTGTACTATATAGTTTGAATTTACATTGCAGATTTGATTCCGATGAGTCTGGATTTGAATTTTCTTTGCACTCTCCATGCATTCATTTTACTGGTATGGAAATAAAGATTGAATTAACTGAAGCGTGAGCATACTGTACACACACACACACACACACACACGCACGCACACCCCCACACGTGCGTTTGCGCAGCTATCTTTGTGGGGACTTTCCATTGACTTCCATTCATTTCTACAGCCTAAACCTCACCCTTACCCTTACCCTAACCCTAACCAAAACTGAATTCACACCTTAGTCCTAAATCTGACCCCTGACCCAAAAACAGCATTTCCCCTTGTGGGGACTAGGCTTCAGTCCCCACAAGGGGCAATTGGTCCCCACAACTTAGTATATGTCAGGAAAATCGTCCCCACAAGGCATTACAAACAAACGCACACACAACTGGGATGAACATAATATGAAGCAGATTTCTGTTGCCAGTTTCTCACTACTACGTTTGGGGAAAAGCTTCTATTTAAGAACCGCAAATGACAAACTTTTAATTGATCCTTTATGCATAATTTTTAACTGTCTTAAAACACTGAAATGTTCTTAAAATAGTTCCGAAGTTTATACAGTTATCTCTATCTATATTACAAAAAATGTGGTAATACAGTAAAATGCAAAAGGGAATGTGTTGGACAGAGTTGCAGTTGACTCGCAGTTGAGCCATAATTCATGAATACCTTCTAAAAAAAATGCTTCTGTGTGTCTTAATATGCATTAATACCCACAGCACAGCAAGAAGCCAACAGCTACCGTGTTCCTAATCTTCGGTGGTGGGGGGGGGGGCACAGCCAATCAGTGCCAAGGGAAACGAATAATGAATTGTGCTTCTGGAGTGTTTGCTTTGCAAGTAGAGTTTCAAGTAGAATTGCGCCTTGAGGGATATTTCAGTCCCTCAAGTTGCATTTTGTTCGACTATGTTAGCCTAAGAAAAATACCTGTAAATATTCACACCATAAAAACATAACACAGTAACCAATTACTCAATTATGAAATGGCAGTAGACATTGCATTTTGTCAAATGCCACCATTAAGAATAATCATCATGAAATATACATCAAATATATTGATCAGTTATTACTAATCAAAGACAACTCTAAACAGGCGGGTGTTTAGCCTTCATAGGAATGCGGTGTTTTGGCTGTTTAGCCGTTTTCTGGACGTTTGTTCCAGATAAAAGAATGTTGCTTCTCTGTGTTTGGTGAAAGTCTCCCCCTCTATGCAAACGTAGCAGCCTGTAGGAACCGCTGATATGACTCCGAGGAAAATACAATATCTTTCTCACCAATACTGAAAATGGCTAATGGAGCCTTCCCATAGTGACGACTTCCACACTGAAGAGTGTTTTTTTTTTTTTTGCCAACATGACTTTATCGGTTAGGCGCTGTGCATTCACTGATCTGAGTAAATAAGTAGACATTTAGTTACTGCATGGCCAATTACGTGACATTTTAAGCAATTTTAACTTCACAAGATCTCATGTTCATGCCGTAGAATCATGTCGAGCATTAAACCACGTGACCCATGAGCGTCATTTTTATGTTCATACGCCTTCCAAAAAAATCTGTCTCTTTGACGTCATGCTTTAATTGTCGCTTCTGTGAGCAGAAGGGAAGACATATTGCTCCACTTTTGAAGAGGAGATAAAACTAAATGCTCTCATGTGTCGGAGATAAGAGGCTTGGTTTTTGGTGGGCTGGGGCGGGATTTTTATTGTTTATCTCTGTGTCTGAGTCTAATACAGATAAATGCCTCTGGACAAGTCTCGCGTGTGTTGACTGAATTAAAGTGAAAAAGTGGCAACAGTCTTGTCTCGGCTAAATTGCTGACTGTCGGCGGGAGAAACTTAATCAGGCTCCCTTTGCCATCCGCTAAGTTGGGCAGAGAAACTAATCTTTTTTTTTTTTTTTTTAAAGATTAGTATGAGTCAAGGCGCTCTACATCTCAGATTTCGTGGTTCTCTCTAAAAGACATCTTTCAGAGTGGAAATCCTTTGATATTCATTAGTGCGGGCCACTAATTAAATCTGAATTCTTTTAAACGTTCGGAAGGGAAAATTTAAAAGGCACGGCACTTAATCGACCTTTATGTGATCTGCATTAGTAACCACTCGCTCATCAGACCTCCGAAGAGACTGCGTCACCGCCGCGCTTCACCGCGCACCTGTTCGGCGCTGAACGGAGCCACGTGCCAGCAGCTTTTGTACGTGTCGACTCTCCCGCTCAGGAGTTGAAACCGGAGCTGCAAACGATGACGTCGGTCCTCTTTTGTCTTCCGTATCTCCGCAGGGGGCGAGGGGTTGAGGAAGAAAAAAAAAAAAAAAAAAAAAGAAGAAGCAAAAAACATTTACAAAATTGGAATGACTGAGAGGAGGAAGAAAAAAATCCTTTCTTTGCTTGAAGGACAAACAAGCTGGTTGTCTTTTCAGGAAGTGGTTTTGTTCTTACTTAATGTTTTCACTCATTCTCTTAGCTCCAGCTGAGGTGGGTGTTATGATTCGCCTTGTCTGCTGGTCAAGTTATGATTATGGTTATTTAAAGCCAATTTAAAGCCCAGTTTAGACAGGCTTTTCCTGAAGCACGTGCTTCCTGTTTGCTGTCTCAAACAGCAAAGAGGAAGCTGGCACCTCGCAGAGGAAAAAAAGTGACACAATGTGTGTGAAGCTTAGTTTCTTTTCATTTCTTGACACTATTTACCTTTTTTTTTCTTTTATCCCCCCGCCCCACCGCCACCACCACTTCATTCCCTGCAGGAGTCGGTTGTGGCAGCAGATAGAGAGGAACGGTCGAAGCGTCGAAGTGCTTGGCCTTTATCTTCGGTTGCAATTTCCAACAGATGATGTTGTGATTCGGAGCGAACAAATTCAATTTTATGCCAGGATTAAGAGATTTATGGGATTTTACTGTTCAACTACGAGCCGCGATAATGAAACCAGATGATCACTCTTAACACTGCTTAGTCACAGGATCTGCCTTTCCAGGCGGTTGAGGGGAGTTATGGTGTTTATTGTTATGATGAGTGGGAGGGGCGGGGGGGAATCATTATGCCAATTATTTATGCTGCATGATTTTGATTGTTCTTTTTTTTTACATATGCCGAGGTTTTAAACTGCTAACTTTCCTGTCATTCCGTTGATGTGGGCTAAAGTGGCTTTAATGAAATCCTCGAAAGAAAAAAATTTTAAAAAATCAGGTTTTCCACTGTTGTTTAGAAAGTTTGAATCTCCTCTGCCTCTTTCTGCCAATCGCCAGTCATGCACTGGAAGTAGACTACAGTTCCAACATTCTGATTGTAAGTAATTAATAATTAAATAATCTTTATTGATGTTTGATGTGCACTACAAAATGTAAAGTCCTCACATCCTTTCCACACTTCTGAGTAGCAAGACATTGTTTATAGAAGCCTATTAACTAAACATACACAGGATTTCTGTATTTCATGAAGATTTGCTTTATGATTTCAGTGCAATATAATAAGTATCGCTGCATTAGCATCTGGCAATCAGAAATGTATAAAAATCCACCCTTTAGTGAATAGTTATTTATTAAATTATTAGGTGGTTCTAAAAATATAGTGGTACAAAACAAAAAAGGTGGTTATGAAAAAGTGATTATCCCTCATGCTCCCTAGGAATACAACAAAAGCTATTTCTATTTATTTTCACATTTCATTTTACATGTTTTTTCCTTTTTTTCTTCTTTTTTTTAACCAATCAAAGCATTAAGGAGAACTTTATGTGTGTTGATCTTCACAAAACAGAACACAACCATAGGAAGACACCTACTTTTCTATATTAGAGATTCTCTTAAAAGCTTCTAAAATCTTCTGTAGGAGCTGCATTTGTTACTTTTCGGTAAAAACATTCAATATTCTGCTTTTTTATTTTTTTACTTGGTGACGAGTTTACAGCAGGTATAAATATCAGCTTCGTGCTTTTTCAATCCTAAATCTAAAAGTATGTTAGCATTGTATAGGAAGTTAGCCTGTAACTACCTCACTATAGCCATATTGTTGCTTTTAAGACTTTGAAACTGCACAAAAAGGAAACGGCATTCATAAAGAAAAGGCCATCCCGAGCAAAAACTGTTGCTGCAATCAAAATCAACTGATCTCAAGATTGATTAGGAATAATGAGTGTTAAATGAACGGATGCTGGCATAATTGCGAGCTAATGAGGTTTAAAAAGCCCAGATCGGTGTAGCTGTACTGTACGTATCTCTGTGATTTCTCCTCTGCTCTCTCCCTGTCTGTTGGTCTCTGTCTTTGCTCTGTTGCCATGGCATCTCAGCTCACCTCACCTCTCCAACCTGTTTTTGTGTTCCTATTAAAGGCTTCATCACCTGAACCCAAAGCGACAGCAGCAGCAACACCAGAGGAAGCAGCCGAGCCCGAATCACCGGATGAAGTTTTTGGTAAGGATGTGAAAAACACGCCAACGGTAGGAATTTACATGCAGATAAAAAAAAATAAATAATCTGCCTCAATGGCATGACTAGGAGTTTTGTCAAGCCTTTTGGAGGGCTTCGACATGCTTTTATCAGTTTGGCTCATTGCGATTTCGATCGAACAGTCACAATGTAAGATAAGGAAACATTACTCAAAATATCGTCCTCCGGGCTTCCAGTCAGTATTTTGGTGCACTAGGAGCAGAGGAAGGTTCATTTGCATGTGTGAAAGAACAGCTGTTGTCGATAAGGAATTTCTATTTAAAACAAGTTGACATTTTAGACTCGCATCTTATACAAGCAATCGGCACGGTTACCATGGCTAGCGTTACTCGAGTCATGGCGTCTGCATCCTTGAGAATATCGGTTCTTAACTTTTCCCCAAAAGTTGTCGACATTTCCAAATCCAACATGTTCCGTAACAGACAAAAGGGGGAAACCCACCCACACATAACCGGTGCTGTCATACATTCGAGTCTTCCTCTTAAAGGGCTTGTTAGTACTTGCTAGTTTCTGTGAAATATATTTTTTAGTAAAAGTTCCCGTACCTGTTCTACAGTGATGTCACACTCCCCGGAGCATGTTGGGAAAAGCACGTAACTCCTCGGAGCGGTGGATGGAAAAGCGCCAAACTATACAACAGTCTCCAATGATCTTAAATGGCTAACCATTAGCTAAAAGTACCGGTGTACGTCTGACTAGCTTGCTAGCTTGGACCCCTTGCTAGCTTACAAGGATTTATTTACTTTTCTCCAAGCTTACATTCATCTAATATCTATTACATTTAAGCAAACTGTTGCTATTAACATTTATCATTCTCTGCATCTCTTTCGTTCTCTTTCACTCTCTTTCATGGTGGTTCACTCTTCATGAACCACCATGTGTTTAGTAGATTTTGCTGGAAAACAGTTTTCTTTTTGACAGCGTTTTACTTATTTTCGCTTCCTCTGAATTTATTCTCAAACACATCACATCCCCATATGTCAAGTGTCATGTATAAATAGTTGATTGGTTGGATGTGCTCTTGACTGACCTTAGTGCAAGCATGTAATGCATTTTTTCACCTTTTTTTGTACTGGCTTTGGTGGTGAAGCTAGAGTTACTGGGGATGTTGTTTAATGTCTTAGAGAGATGACAGAAACTGGGTTGATGCTCCAATCGTTATCGGAGTTGTCACTAATGTCATTAGAATGGCATCATTTCCTGGTATGCAGCCCTATTTGAATGGGGCAAACTGTCAGGACCAATCAGGCTTTAAAAAATCGTTTGGCAGCTGATTGCTGATGCCACTGGAAGGACTGAAGCCTGTTGCTAAGACAGAAAAAGCTGAAAATCCAGACGTAAATCCACCCTGACACAGCATTTTTTTAGCCGTTCCTTCACTCACCATCTGTTTTTTTTTCTTTTGTCACTTAGGCAGTTGTGACAGTTTCTATTTCCCCACACTGACTCAGAGATTACTAATCAGACACTGTGACATTAGTCCACATGGAGTAAAGAGCTGCTTTATTTCTGTGAAGAATGAAGCTCAATCAGTTTTGCAAGCCTGGTCTTTCCTGAGATGAGAAAAAAAAACAAACGTCTGGTGTGTCTGGTGAGCAGACTTTAGCCAGTTCAAACAGGTTTCCTGCTCGAGTCACAGAAAGATGAAGTAAGGTGGACAGAGGTTAAAAAGGGCCTTTGTAATACTGCAGCTCAGCAGATGAGGGCAGAGTCTGATGAAGCAGAAGGAAGACGTCTGCAGTTTGACTCCTACTTGATGCGTTTTAGTAGCAAAATAGTTTTATGTTTTGCATAAATTTATAAAATTGGGTAAAAAATTACTAGTACAAATTTGTTGCAATCTTTTTATCTGTACTTTTTTTTTTTTTAGCTAAATCTTATTATGTAATTCATGCAAAAAATAAAAAAATTACCTGGCACTTTTTTTACCTTTCTCCTAATGATAACATCAGTACCTCTGAGGCTTCCTGTCAGAGCTTTGTAACGCTGATGATAGAGTCTGAGTGTTTCCAAACACCACCAAGGGTGAAGGAAATTACTTCCCCCCCACCCCTTTTTATTTTTTTATTTTATGTTTTTCTCTTTTTAGTTCACATGCACGAGCCAGGAACCGAACAGAATTCATGAAATCGCGACGTTACGTCGTGATTGTGTTATCGAAGCAAGTTCACCTGAAAGAAGAAAGGAAGCCTTCAAGACATGAATTACCTGTAAAGGTCAAGAGCCTGGGAATTAGAGGACCATTCCCACATCCGCCATCTACCTCAGATGAATATTGTCGCGACTTTCCGCTCTGATAAAAAGTCAAGTGTTCATCAAACGCACTAGATTAACCGTCGACCTGTTGGCAGAGGGGTTTTGGCTAGTCGCTGCGCTGATTACACAGCGCTCAGAAGGAGAGACATCAGCATCTGATGGTGTGTGAGAAACACTTAGAACTAAAGCACAGCTGACAGCTCGTGAACTTCCTGGTGACTCCACTGACCTAAATGGCAATAACAGCAAATCACGAGCGGTACGGTTATGTTGCTGCGCAACAGAATTAGAGACTTTATACTAATTTCTCTCTCGACTATTGAGATTTAGGGCCCTAAATCTTCTACAGGTTAAGCAATTGTGCGGCAAATACAATAACAGATTATTTGCACTGTTAAAGTCATTAATTGCATTCCCAATGGAGCCCTTTTAGATTAATAACCAATATGCAGCGGCAATTAATCTGGCTAATTAGATTGTGTTTATGTGTTGTGAGCTTTGTGCGCTAAATCACAGCGGTGTCGGAATAAGCGAACATGGCTCTGCACAGTAATGAGCCGTCACCACGCTGTCTTGTTGTGTTCAGTCACTATTAGCAGAGAGGTCCTACGACGCAGAGATTCTGTCTGATTGATCCGCTATGTCCCGTCCTCCTGCAGTAATTAATGCCCCCCATGTTCCCCTCTGTGGTGAACCCTCGGTGGGGTTTGATCAGCGAGGAACAGACTCAAACAGACGCGGGTGATCGTTCAAAATGGAGCCATTAAGCGTGTAAAGCATCGTCCGGGTGAAGGCATGAAATAACGTGGCTCCTGGTTACATCGGCGTGAACGTAATCAGAACGTTCTGATTTATTTTATCCGGGTTTCTTGCTTAGTCTTGGTTTTTTGTTGGTTTGTTTTTCACAGCTGTGCTTGTAGCAGCTCGGGATAAAAACCTGAACGAAGTAGGATGGAGTTTTAGTAGGTGGTATCTTTAAAGTTGGCAAACAAATGCGACCCGATTGAAGCTCCTAAACGTTCGGCTTTTAAAAAGTTCAAAGTGACTTTTACCAAGCTTTACCTGCTCCTTAAAGACAAACCTGATTGTTGTTGAAACGATTTTTCAGAGCTGGAGTTGAAAAGCCGCTTGTCATTGGCAGATGTTCAAAATAGGCTCCATGTTTATTGAGCGCCGTTTGCAAAAGATGTGTAAATCAAATGTCTCTGGTAGATTTCTTACCTCTCTGAGGGGTAATCAATATGTCAGGAGCAGAGGTGATGTGTGAGAGATCACTCTGGTAAGCAGGGTTTATACATTTAAAATGAATATATGAGTGAGAATGCGTTTTAAACTATCTTACCATGTTTTCTCACTGATTAGCACGATTAGCTCAGTTAGCTTTACTAGCTGTAATCTCCAGTCAGTTTTTGTTCCATCCATTCAAAAACTAACTTTTTTTGTTAGTATTACAGAATTTGTGTCAGGCATAAACAGTTGACTGGTTGGATGCACTCTTGGCTGACCTGAATTGGTGTTTATGCTAAATGTTTGACAGGTCTTTTAACGAAGCCAGCACCAGTCAATGCAGAGAGCAAAGTGAAACTGAAGTCAAAGTCCTTGAGTTACAACGTTAGCCTACTGTGATTCTTTTGCTTGTTCTTACATCTCATTTATTAGGCCCCGTTAATAGTTTTGCCTCATTATGTCGACTCGATTCACAGGGAGCTATTACCGCCAGTCCCGCCCTGTTCGAGTTCTTCATAACCACTGGGATAGCTGCCTTTATCGGAGTGTCTTTGCGCTGGCTTGTCATCAGAAGGAATCATAACTCATCTCAGCACATGCAGCATTTCTGGATGTCTCCACGGTGCACTTCCTGTGTGCTGTGCTCTACCATCAAAGGGCAAACACCTTCTTCTGCTGGGCGACTGTTAAAAGCCCATTATGAATCCATTACCTTGCGCGGGCCGCAACGGGCCCCGTGCCACAAACCCAGACCTCTGCCTTCCTCGTCCTGGCTCGGTCTGCTCTGCCATCATCGCCGGCTGCAGTGTGAAGAGACCGATCACAGATGGAGGAACAACAGTGGAGCAGACTTTGGTTCGGTTGTCTCCCCAAGCGCCGCATTGCCACAAAGATCATTTTACGTTTAGATCACATTTCCTGGTCATATCTCTGTGGAGGACGGTGTGAAGTGTTGGCAGGCATGGACATATGCAGCCTATCCATGATTGAGTCGTACTACTCAACACACTGACATAAAGTGTAAGCAAGAAAATGGCTTATTTTAAGATTTTCACAATACCACCAATACTGCTAACCTGGTCGCAGTATTTCTTTTCTAACATAACACTATTGAGTTATTTCTATGTTTTTTTTTTATAGAGCTGCACAATATATATCGAATGCAATATCAGTGTGTGTAATATGTATATTGCAAAAGGCTGTTTGGAGTACAATAACAGTTGGCTGGTTTATTTTAAGTAGGATGAAGTTGTGCGTTTCATGTTTCGCAGTATTCAGCTAGTTGGACAGAGTCTCACCACACCAGATGCTCTGACCGTACACAAATGACATTACCAGAAATGCTAACGGTGCATCGAGTAGGAAGCACAGGTTAGAATAAAAAGGAAAACCGAAATGTGTTCCACCTGATTTGGTCATTGCGACATTTACCAATTTTATCTCCATCACCTGATTTTTTTAATATCGCGTATAGGCACGCTGTTTTTTTTTTGTGTGTATTTCTCCATCCATTGACGAGTGGAGCTAAGTACTTTCTTATACATTTTGTTGACTTTAAACTGAACGTGGCTCCCTACTACAAAGCAAAATGTGTATGAGACCACCGAAGACCCTTAGACAGGCATGTGATACTGACTTTGGCCTAAATATGAGAGATGAACTGATATAAGCTGTTGGTTTGCATTTGTCAAACATGACTTTTCGTTGCCGTTTGTTCTACAAAGACTTTTTCTATTACTGTCTTAGCCCTGGTAGTGCACTACCAAATGGTTTCTTGTCCCAGACTTCTCACCCGTATATGTCTGCTTGGCTGCTTTTAATAGCACTCTCCTTTCCTACCCCGTCAAGCCCTTTGCTTGATTGGTCTGCTGTGTGCCATGGTCCATTTTAATTGGTGGATAAAACTCTGTTAGATATTTATTTGTTAAGAAAATGGTGAAAACTGTGCGTTGTTTTCCTTCTACATTGCATTTGTCTGTCCAGTCCTATAAAGTACAACCGTGATTGTGTTTATGACATAAAAAATGTGTCTAAGATTGAAAGGGTTGCTATAAATCCTGAACGCTTGTAAGGATTTTGATAAGTCCAAACCTTTTAAAAATCAAATTTTCTCTGCCACTTACCAGATTTGTATTCGGTACGGAGCTTTCAGCTGTTGAGCATTATGTGTAACATGATTGCCTTTTTTTTTTTCCTGAAGCCTTTATCTTTAAGAGTAGTTACTTTGCAGTTAATTTCGTTTTTATCTTCAGTCTCTTTTAATACCCCTGCGTACAAAAGGGGGGTGGGAGTGAGGAATCGACAACAGCTCTAATCCAAAAGGACACACACGAATATAAACAACATGTTCACCAAGAAAAGATGGATATTCAAGAAGTTTCACTGTTGTCATCTTCGAGATTTACACTGTTTCTAAAATCCGTTTTCTTGCTTCAAACCAGTGTTTTTCTCAAATTGTACATGTTTTCAACCCATTACTGGATTGGCTTCATCTTACCTGTCGTCCATTTAAAGTTGCTCTCTGAAGCAAACTGTAAAAGAAAAAAAATGTATTGAGTGGAAGACTGAGTCTGTGTTTTTCTTTGAACCACGCTAAACTGAAGACTGGGTATTCAAAATGCACATCTGACGTTTTCAAAATCAGGAGGAAATGATGCTGCAATACGGCGCCGATATTTCAGGGTGACTCTTCTGTGCTCATATGGATTTTAGACTGTGAAAAGCTAAAAGCATTAAATTGCTTCTTTTTATTAAGCAGAGACAACTTGACACTATAGAGATGGATTTATTGTATTGTAAGTCGATGAGGAGACACAGAACAGATGCACATCTTTTACTCTGCATTAGTTTATGAGCCTGTGTGACGGAGTAATTTTAGATTTACATTTAGCTATGATGCAAGATGACATTGCCTAAATCACCTTTTTATCCAGCCTCAAGCAAATAAATATTGTTCTTGGTTTTTGATGTGTCCTTCTGCTGCCTTCACTGGTTACATTTACAATTGGGATGGTTACAATGCTTGTAAAAAATAAACACCTCGAATTTAAAAAGTGAGAAGGAGTCTAGTGAAACCTAAGATAAGCCACTACGAAAATAGATCTTTACTCAGGCTACTTTAAGACTGTGCTATCTTAATCCTGCCTTAGTTTCCCTAAAGCATTTGTTGCATAGTTACAAATATATTGAGATGTATAGAAACATGCAGCTTATGTTAATTGATTCATTTTGGTCAAGCACAAAGCTGCTAAGTCTGAAGTGGAGGCTTTACAAGAATGTAGTGGAACAATCCAAGCATGTGGCATGCCGAGGTGAGTTAGTTTTCATGTGTGCAAACAGAGTGTCTGCATAGCGTGGTGTGATATTAAGACACATGATTATCGGATTAATACTGTAATATTTGCAGGTGACCTTTATTCATACAGTCATATGAAGCAGAAATGAAATCACATATCTGAATTTTAAAGGGTCAGTGTTGTATAAAATCAACTTTTTTAGCTTTACATCATGTTACAATGTTATTTAATTAATTCAGACTGTACCTCGATTGTTGCTTTGATTCTTTTATGCATGGTTGAGAAATCCTTTAGTCTCCCTTGGCAACCAGTCAGCTGTGCAAGATGCTTTGGGGGAACAAGAACCGCTGCTCAGCTCCTTCAGACTGGCCAGCAGCAATTGGCAAACACCTAGTGGAACTGCGCATCACCTGAGCTCATTATACGAGCTACTTCCCAGTGCAACACTGGTAGAAGCATTGTTAAAGGGTTAAGAGAGGAGCCATTAGTGATGACTTCCTAAAGGTGGAGTTTCAGAACGAGCAGGAGTTTCTTAAAGAGACACACGCCCAATTTCAAGGCATTAAATTACAAAGTCAATTTTCTTTTAAGTCATATTTGACATATATAGAATTTTTATAACAACAGAAGGTAGCATAGTTATTTGATTGTACTATAAAGTTCCAGTATGTGGCTGGAAACCATATACAATTATTTAACCTCAGATTAAAACATAAATTCTACATTGTTTATATTTTTAAACAAACATTCTGGAATGTAGAAATGTTCTTGTAAATTTGAAATTACCCCCCACCCCCATATCCAGAATATATAAAGCAGTCGGTATCAAGCTATGTCTTTTTACCACTGGCATACTTTTAGTCAAGCAGAACCAACAAAGATATCTCTCTTCCTTTTTTCCCCCCCAAGCTTAAATTCAGCAACATTAGAGCGGCCGATGATGGCCAGCCAGTTGCTGATGTGGCTACCAATATAACTTAAGATCATCGCGCACCCCATCCAGCCCCCCTCATCAGCTGAGCTCAGTCCAGACCAACTTCAGCTCCCATCAGTGAAACGAGTGGAAATTGGCCCGAGCCCGTAATCACTCATTTTAAGCTCAATGTGCTTCCCCCCCGTAATTGCATTTGGGCGCTACTGGTTACTCTTGAAATATTAGGGTTTGAACGAGCTGCTGCAGATCGCATCGATCCGCTCCCGGCCTGGTCGGTTCAGTCGGAGGGCTTGTCTTCTTTCACCGTCTTGAAGCCTTTGAGGCTCCTGTTGTATTCTTCAGCCATCCTTCTGACGCTCTTTGTTCTCCTTGTTTTGTTTTTTAATTTATTTATTTAACAATGTGGTTAAAAATAGTCTAAAAAAAGGAGGTGTTATTTATTTATTTTTTTTCTTTTGTTCGGTTAGTTTTGGCCTCATCAGCACCTCCAATACAGTAACCTCATATAAAAAAAGTCAAATATCTGACTTTTCTTTTCTTCTGAAGCGGCGCCACTTTGTTCTTACTCTCAACATTCTGCATCGTGCAGGAATATGCAGTAGAGAATAATATATTGGAAAATACATTGGAACATGTTTTGTCTTTAGCTACACAGCTCTCTCCGTAATTTCCAGAAATCTCTTATTACAGTAAGATGTTCTTGATTTTATCACATATATGTAGTAGTATTGGTACTAGCGGCATTACACAGGAACACACACATCTGCATGATGCCACTTACACTTTAGAAACGAGGACAAATGAGTAAAGATTCCTCTTGTGATTACTGTTAGCATTAGACATGTTAGCATTATAGATGTTAGCATTAGAGATGTTAGCATTAGAGATGTCTCAACAACCTGAAACAATCGGTCGTAACGAATCGGACTGGAGAATACTGACTTTAAAAAAAGGTCATTTGCTGAAAGAACAACAAACTCAGAGATGTAATTAAGCCAAGACTGTACAAAAAATTTGTAATTTGTAATTTGTCTTTCTGTGACAACTTCTCCACCAAAGAGCAAAGCAATGTGTTAGCAGACAGAAAATAGATTGGATTTCTCTACTTTCCGGCTGGGCCGACCACTGACCCGGTCCGCTCTCCCATTGACTAGGCCAATTCCGATCGCAGGCAACTTAATCGGTGCAACTTCATTTTTATCCAATGTATTTTTGTGAATGGGATTGAACCCCACGGAACTGTGCGCAGAGCCCAGGATTGGGGGGGTTGGGGGGGGGGACTGTATGAGTTTAGTCATTCATACAGAATGCAGTGGCTCAGTTATTTGTCTCCGTGGCGGAGACTGACTCGAGCCGGTACCGGCCCCTGGCACTGCCAACAACAAGCGTCTCCCCTCCGCCACCCCCCCAATTCAAAAGCTCTGATTGTTAAAGGGAAGCATCCATCACTGGAGCAGTGTTCTTTGCTTTGACACCATTGTTCAGATCCTCGTTTTTTTTTTTTTTCTGTCCCCTCTCTCATCTTGCTTTCCCCCTCTCTGTGATCGTCGCTTGTCTTTCGGTTTACTTCCAGACTCGTCTCAGAGACGAATGAACGAACCGAGAACCGCGACAGCCGTACCGCCGGGCCTCCGTACGTATCTGGGTTTTTCTTCGCGTTCGTGCGCCCCGGTGGAAGAGAGAGGTTGCTTCAGTGTGTGGCCCTGAGCTCAGGAGAGCACGTCACCCGGTCTTGACCATCTGGCAGGACAATCGTGGTGTGTGAGTTAGCGGCTGCGTCTGTTGCAGCGAGAGTCCGAGGGGAGGGGACAGTGAGTAACCAAGAGAGCCTGTGCAGATCTGATGCAGCCCATATGTTGGGCAAGATGTCCCGAAGAGCTTCTCCTCTGATCGGAAAACAGAGCAACTTGAAGTCGAAGAATCTGTGGAGAATCAACACGCTGTAATCTTTTTCTCTCTCTCATACACACAGGCAAAAATTTCCATGTATTTGATAGGGATTTTACACGATTGAACACAAAGTGGTGCAAAACTCCTACTACTGCTCACATGGGATAGTCTGTTAACGGACCAAACAAACACGGAGAAGCAGCAACCAGCTTCTATGCTCCGCAAATCCGCAACAAGGCTCCAGAAAACCACAGAAATGCCGAAACATTGAGTTCCGGTACAAAAAAAGTAAAAACGTACAAAGAAAAGCCAAGCAGTATTTATGTTTGATCACTTATTTCTTTTTTTTTGTTGTTTTGGTAACATTCAACTGTCCTTTACGTCCATCACTAAAAACAAAGTCATCGATTTCATTCAAATGAGAGGTAATCCTCTCTCTTTGCTTCCTGTTGTCCTGGTCATTTGAGACAAATGAAAAATATGTTTGTCTTCTACTTATCTTAAAATATTTCACTCATTGTTTTGGTTGTTGTTTTAAAATAGAAAACTCTCCTCCAGCTGAAGTGCATGAGCCTGACCGTAAATGTTAAAAATAGAGCAAAATTAATCAGCAAAGAGAGAAAAAGACTAAACTCCACAGACTGTTGTGTGATCAGATCTAAACACTTTGGAAACAAATTGTTCACAGACAATCTCCACTCAGCCTGACTCTAAGGTGGACTTTATTTTGCTCATTAAAAAATGCTAATATTTCAGTCTCCAAATATGCAAAGCCTGTTGTTACGACTGGCTCAAAGTCATAAAAAAACTGGAGACCATGCAGTGGTTAAAGTGCATAACAAGGAATATTTATTAACAAAAACAACAATGGACTGTGGACATCAGTAACAGTGGTGTAATGCAAATGCTTGGATGTGATGTATGAGTGTATATGGAAGTGCTGAAGTGCAAAAACACAGACGAACTCAAATGTGCAAGAGGAAGGGAGCTGAGGCCTGGCAACAAAACACCACAAGCGTCGAGCGGCAGAGTGGACGCCGAAGGCGACCCCGAAGGTGGAGACGGGCAGGTTTAAATGCTCCGTGCTCCAAATTAATGATTCAGCAGTAAAGGGGAGGAGCACAAAGCCGGAAACAAGACCCTAAAAAAACCCCTGCGTCGTTTGCTCTTTGAGTTTAATTTGTCACATAAAATGCACATGCGCAGCAAGATACAGATGATACTTTAGTAGATCTCGGCACAGCCACAGAAAAAGCCTTTTCTCTTTCGACTACTTCAGTGTGAGCCTTGAGTTTAATGTCTAGCCACTAGTCCTTCACAGGTCTTGTGCAGTGAGTTTAATTCGATTTCATGCGATCTCAGTCGCTTTGACTCGAACCTTTGTGATGACACCAGCGAAGGAGCTGCGGTTCATTCAGTGCGCGCTCTTAATCTTCGTGCTGCTGGTCATGGCAGACCGATTTCCAAAGAAGACGCCAGGGCCGAACCCCGGAACTCATTCCGAAACCCTTTACATCAGCTTTGAATAGAAATATCTGTCTGAGTTATGTTATATTATCTATTAATTACGACCCGGAAGATTGCTGTATCTTTCAATACCAAGCTATTAGCGGTAGATAAATGCTTGCCAACCTGAGTCAATTGTTCCGGAATCGTTCTAGCTCTGAAAACGGCTCTCCCAAACAAAAGGCGTTTTGCTATGCGCAGATGGAGGTTTGCCTACATTTGAAGAAGATGTGCATTTATATGTGCTGCTGAGTTGGAAAGTGCTGGTGGTGATTTTAGCAAAATGGAGGGAAACAGGCAACATGCAGGTCTGCTGGGATGATACCGTGAGAGCTCCCCCATGGGTTTTTCTTTCAATCATATTCTATATAAATAAATAGTCAAATTATGTGTTAACCAATTACATCTGAGATCACGCACAGGTCAGACTCGAACATGTTGTGAAACCTTGACTTTCACCATCAGGGGTCACTTCAGCCAATTAAAAGATACAGTTTAATTTATTTTGGCGCAACACAAGCACAAAATATCCAGTCGCACAATGATGAACAACGATTGTTCGTAGACTTATTATATTTCTGGGACTCAAGCTATGTTTTCCGGGAATTCATTTTCCAGTTGATTGGACTGTCACCGTCTCGCTAGCCCAGACACGATTTACAATTTTACTGGCCTACACGTCGTCCATCAAGGAGAAAGGTGATCATGAAAATCACAGGGCGGCGAGGAAATTGCGGTGCCGCACTACGACAGTGTCGCAATTTCTTGTTTCCCTAACATTCTGTCATTTCTCGATTTAGCAGACGCAGTAAGGGAGCGAGTATCAGAATGACCCGTTCTTTGTGCCGCGACTCAATCAGGAAACGTCAGAGTTTCATATTTCGGTTGAAGCCTTTGACATAATCGTCCAACTGCCGCTCCGCTCTTTGACATTAGTCATGTTGAATGTGTTTAGACTGCTCACGTCTCCGTGGGTGGGAAAAAAAAACTCTCTGAGATTTACACCCCTGACATGGACTGGCAACGACCTGCTGTACTGTTGCCGCGCCGACTACCAGTCTACTTTTCATGCTTCACCAACACGTCCAGTCATGGAAAAGTTTCTGACTAAACATTCAGTTTGACATAAATATAACCCACTTTCTTGAACCCGACATCTAACATGAAAGTTTTATTTTAAAACTTGATCAGACCCACAGTAAAGCTCAGGAGCTGTTGCTGAAGCAACAGGTTTTGATGCTCAGTTCCATTATTATTATTTTATTTTTTTTGCGCTGTCGTTCATATTGCTAATTAAACACAACCGCATTGAGACTTCTGTGAACGTTTTGTGTCCCCAAAGCATCCCGCGTGGCGATTATGACACATGTCTTCCATCAATGGCATAAAAACTGGATAAAATGCAACACAACCGCAGACGCTTTGAAATCAATCTGATACGTATTTGAATTAGTTTCACATATTGTCACATTCCTAAAATAATGGCCTGAAGTCATTTTTAGTACCTAACTCGCCGCCTCTTTTTTGCTAAAAGATCATTTCGGTAGAAAATAAAATAAAAATTAAAAAATCACTTTGGACAAAAAAAAAGCCATTATTTTAGGAAGGTGACATTGATAGAGGGGGACCAGTAGAAAAACTGCAGGCTCTACATGGATCTGCCTCCAGTTTCAACCTATCACATTTGGTTACAGGTTGCAGCTTTGAAAAATACGGTGATGCAACAGAGAGAGAAACATCTCCCCCTTTAATATTTTTCATAACACATGAAATTGTTCAAACTGAACTCGAAAACCTGGAGAGCCACCGATCAGACTCTCTCTGCCCAGTTTCAAAATGCTTCTTTCTTTGGTTGTTTTTCAGTCTGACCTTCTCATTTGTATTTTTGGTGTAATCTAAACGTTTTAGGGCTGAAACAATTCCTCGATTGATTCGAGTACCTCCATTATTAAAATTCCTCCAGGAAGATTTACCTGCCTCGAAGCTTCGTTAATTTATGTTTTATTATTTAGCACACCGTGTTCCGGCCGGAACATTACTTGCGTTGCACAGAGCTCTCACTTCCGGGATTTTATTGATTTATGATAATGCCCGGGTTTTCATTGTTTTGGGGGACCAATAAGCATCTTTAAAATGACCGGCGTGATACTTGGAGTTACGGTAACTGAACATTGGGAAGAGGCTGCAGGAGTATTGATACAGGTGAGCGGATAGACTGAACACGGCGGGCGGCTGAGTAGTTGATGGTCCGTAAGTGTAGCTTTACGGATGAACCGCACAATAAATTTCAGAT